>WBNQ01022792.1:0-24482 GCA_013401375.1 Spizella passerina | reverse complement strand
TTCATAAAAGATGTCTGTGAGAATGTCAATCTCTCATGGTGGGAAAGAGAGGAGTTTGCTTGTGGCATGTGCTAAGCAGCAACTGACATGAAATGCAATATGTAATCTTTTCATCATGTAATTAATTTAGGTTATGAATATAAAAGGAGAACAGAGAATGAACTTACTTGACTTAAGATCAAAGTGAAAGCAAAAGCAAGCAAGGAGTGAATTGTAGAATGGTGAGCAGAGAAAATGGAAGGATCCCTTTAGATTTCTTTTAGCATTCAGGATGAGCTCATCCCCACAAAACTATCATGTCAGAAAAGCTCCTACATCCCAGTAACAAAACAGTGCTTTGTTTCTCAAGCTCTACCACAGGCTGCTGTGCCTGATGTCCCTGTGGCTGTGTAGGTAGCCCTTGGGGTGCTGCCTCAGAGCCCAGCACAGGAGCAGAGACACCAGGGCCAGCAAGACCAGCCCTCCCTGTCACCCTCAGCTCTCCAGAAACAACAGGAGTAGAAGTTGGTGAGTCTGAGGGCAGATAGACAAAACTGATAATGGTCAGTGGTTGTGTGCACTTCTGGTAGAAATCTGTGTAGTTGAAAAAAAACCTTCTAGATTTTAGGCATGTACACGGTAGGTTCATGTCACTTTTTATGAATTATTACAGCTCATTTCAAAACAAGCAAGCAAGAGGTTCGTGTGTAATCAACCTGTAGCAGGCAGTGTCTCAGATAGACATCTTTAAAGCTATTTCTTTAAATGAAACAGCAAATTCTGGTGGTGTAATTGTAAAATCCAAACTGGTATTATTACCAGCAGGCAGGAGTGAGATGCCCCAGAGATTTCCACTGGTGAACACACAGAACTGGTAACAGAAGTGGGCGAGAACAACAGCATCACCCATTTCTGTCTGAGGTGGAAGCAGAATTCTGTGATGTGTCATTGCAGAAGCTTGGATTGGTGTTTGGATGCTGTTTGTGCCTTCTGCAGGGCTGCTCAGTGCCTGGGACCTCTGACAGCCACTATGCCCTGTCTGAACAAAACATGGGTTTTGTTCAGGGTAAATGTTGCATTTCCTTTCTGTGAGATGACATGACTCATCTCCTCAGGCAGAGGATGTGGCTGGAGACAGCAGGGGTGTCTTAACTGAGAACCTAGAAGGCCCTAAGCCCTTTAGATATTCGTACTTTTTCAGCAAGCAAATCATAGAAACATAGAAAACTTTGGGTTGGAAGGGACCTTAAAGTTCATTTAATTCCAACACCCCTGCTGTGGGCAGGGACACCTTCCAATAGACCAGGTTGCTCAGATTCTGTCCAACCTAGCCTTGAACATTTCCAGGGATGGGGCTGCCACAGTTCCCTGTGCCTCAGCCTCCTCACAGAAAAGAATTTCTCCTTGATACCCAATATAAACCTACTCTATTTCAGTTTGAAGCCTTTGCCCCATGGCCTATCACTGCATGTCCTTGCTGGCAGGTGTAGATTATATATATATACACAGATACATATATATATCTATATATATAATCTATAGATATATGTGATATATATATACATATGCATGTATGTATATGTATATATTGAATGCATGTTGATGGCATCATTGTCACCTTCTTGAAGCTATTTCCTGCCTGAGGTGGGATTGCAGCCCAGGCAGCAGAGGTTCTCCCACTCTCCCATCAGCCATGAGGTCAGCAGAAATCTGACTTTATAAAATCATTCATTACACTTGCAAGTTCATGTGCAGCTGTAGTGTGCTCATTGTGCCATAAACACTTACATAAGGAAAGTTCCCATCTGCAGAGGCAGAAGATATGGGTGGCCAATGTCAGCTTATTTTTAAATTGATATATTTTTCTGGTTAGCATATTCTGTGTCACACTTAGCCAATATCCATGACAAAATACTGAATGGGGCTATGGTCTCAAGTGTGTGTTTTATAGCTAATATAAATATAGTTACTATTGGAAGTTCTGTGCAGAATTTTTAAAACTGATGATGGCTACTGATAGTTTTAGTATTATCTAACACTACAGAAACTGGATGTATTACAGGCCAAGAATGACTTGGAGGCAGTTTTCAGCAAATCTTTTGGAATTGCAAAAGCAGTGCATTGGAGAGAATGATTGTCTACTCCCATATCATATGCAAATGGAACAAGGAAATACAGCTGGGTGCCTATCCTCCAGCCAGCACTGCTGTCTCATCTTTGGTTTATACAACTTCCTCTTTGAGGCCAAAACATATTTTCCCTAAACTAAGGAGTGAAACAGTTTTAAAAGCTTTTTTTTTTTTTTTTTTTTTTATGCTGAAAAGTTGTGTAACGAGGGATCTTCAAACAAAAAAGAAAGAAAAAGAAATTGTTGATGGTGTTTTTGGCAAAGAGCACTGAGAGTTTGGAGAGTTTGTGTGGCAGCCCTGCTTTCAATCACAGAACCATAGGCATCAGATTTCTCCTCTGAAACAATTGGCAGACCAATGGAGAGGGAATTTGGGACAGCAGGGATTCGGGGATGTGTCAGGTGCCACATTCAGGAAGATGTGTGCATGTCAACTCCATTCACCTGGAGCCAGCTGGAGAAGTTGGTGGAGGCTTTCCTGAGGGGACTCACGGAGCTAGGAGCAGGAACACTGCTGGGTGGGACAGATGGAGCCAGGATCAGGAGCACTGCTGGCTGGGACAGCCTCTGGTGTCAGGATGACCCATGACAGGACAGAAAGAGGAAGGGGGTGAGGACACAGACTCAGTGTCTGCTGTGCAGGATCCCAAAGGGAAGTAAGAAAGGGCACGGGCTTAATGACTGAGGGTACAGAAGTGCTGGTGAGTAATGGCAGGTAGAGATGCTTTTTCTTCCCTTAAATAGCTGGGGAGGCTGCAGGGGTCTCAGGCAAGGTCTGTCCTCCATCATCCTGCAAGCTCTTCAGGCAGTCTGAAATGTTTTTCTGCAGAAAGCTGCAGCTGCTGTTGCTTTCTCCTGACACCTGCTCTGCCTGCATTTGTCATGGGTGGTGCTCCCCAGAGAGATGCACTCCTCTGCTGGTGGCACATCACAGCCCCTCTGAGTCCCTGGGGCTGCAGGGACTCCTCCCTCCTCTCTGCCTTTCTCCTGGGCCGTTTGCAGGGAATGTGCTGTGCTAATTTTGAGAAGCCCAAGAAGGGCAGTGAGCCCAAATCTGATAGCAGCAAACAGGAAATAGCCTTTCTTCTTCCTCCACCTCCTCGTTCTGGCAAATCCTTTCCAGCATCTTTATCTTGATGTCACTTTGTGGAAAGGGTTTTTCTAGATGAGATGGGAGAAGGGTGATGGCAAGGCAGGACTCCATCCAGCCTTTTGGATACCCTGAATGCAGGTGGGAATGTGCCAGCTCTCTTTCCTTCCTGTGCACAAGTTGGGCCAGGATTCCTCTTGTTGTCACAGGGAAAGCTGTGCAACTTCAGCTTCTTTTTGTACACATTTCTGCCCAGCTGTCAAGAGTTTGGGACTTTTTTTCTTCCTTCAGATGATTTGGATTATCAGTCTGATAAGGAGTTTTGTTTCCCTGCCTTTTGTTGAGTGTTTAAAGCTTTGTTATTTGGCCAGTACAAAGATCGGTTTATAACTTTCTCTGGAGAACCAGATGCAGATGAAATGTTCTTTCTTTGTTGGAGAGAAAATCAGGAGGAGTCAACCCTGCCATGAATTTTATCTCATCCATCTTAAAAAGTCCCAATGGTTAAATGGTTTCCTCAGCATGAGAGGAAAGTAGATGCTTATTTTTACACTGAACTACTGATGCTGAAGAGCTCAAAGGAATATCAATATAACACAAATAACCATGGCAGCTGTGGTTCTAATCCAGTGCATCTTATCTGTGAGGCACAGGGCATGCACAGTAACTTTCCATTGAGGCTGCACAGTAAACTTCCTGCCCTGCAAAATGCCCTCTGAAATTCAGCAAATTCTCACTGAGCTGCTGAAAGCCATGTGTGTAGGCAACATGGGACACGTTAATTAACAAAAAGGCTGCTCTCCCATGATGGAAGTGTAAAGGGATGGCTGAAAAGAATGGTGACACCATCTGACTGTCAGGAGTGCAACAGAAGGAGCTGGGCTGCAGGTACTGCCCTGGTAGAAATGCTGTGAAAAACCACAAGTTGCCACCCATGCATCACACAGGACAGGTGCTCATCTGCATCACACAGAACATCCTGCACCTGCCTCACTGACGTCTTAAAAAGCAGAAATTCTCAGAAATGCAATGACACAGCACCTTAGCCATTACTCTTCCTGGCAGGAGCTGTGAGGTGTAAATGTTTAGAGAGATGGGCAGCTTTGTGCCTGTGCTTTCCTTTGCTGTGAGAAAAGCTCTTTGCCAGCACTGGTGTGGCTCCTGCTGCAGGTGTGGGGTGCTGGCCCCAGAGCTGAGCCCATCCTGCCACTCTGCTGTCCCTGCACACTCATCTTGCTGCCTGGCAGGAGGTGATGCGTTTAAATGTAGGAACAAACCTCAGAGAGGCCAAAACCATGTTCACAGGGCACAGGAAACTTGTAGGATGAGAGAAGAGGGAGATAAACTGAGCTGCTGCCAGGATCTGCACTGAGCAGGAAAGGACTTGAATTTTCACTGCATCTCATGGCTCCAGGTGCACATGGTGCAAAGGGCACCTGTGTAAAAGGTGTGAAAGACACCAGGGCACTTTTCTTGCTTCAGAGAGCAGCAGCAAGACTGTGCTAAGAGGTCATTCAGATATTTCTGAGACATTTACATCTTAATTTCCCAGTAATAACAGCCAAATCTTCTTATATGTAGGCATAAGGCCACATACTGGGCCTTTTGCTTTGCTATCACAGGTCTAATAAATAAACTTACAGACACTTTTAAGATCCACAGTGATGCTCCAGAGAAGTTTAGGCAAGGTCTTCTAGGAGGAGGGACATTTTATGCCCACAAATATACACCCCAGGGGCTGCACCAGCAGGAAAAATGTCAAAAATGTCTTGCATTGAAGGGAAGACTTTCCTCTGTCTCTGGGAATTATATAAAGGCCACTGCTAGGAATAGATGCACCCAGTACTGAAATGCATTATGCAGTTGTTTGTGCTCAGTCTCCTGCATCACTCCTCAACCTCCCACCTGCCCATTTCAACTGTCCTTCACCCCTCTCTTGATTTATACTGTAATAGGGTAAAATACTGTGAGTATTTTTAATAGAGTACTGTAATAGAGTAAAACACAGTGCAAAACATCAGGTATACATGCATTTATTAAAGCTGATGGCTTCTAGGGAGTGTCAGTAATCCAAAAGATTACTTAGATGGTAGCAACAACTTGTCTTTCCTAGATGTATTTCTAGGGGCAGCTGTTCTTCTATTATCCTTCTTGGGTAGCTAGTCCATCCACTCTCTCATGATGAAGGGGCACATTGTAGTTAACACAGGTCTTTGTGTATTTACCACTGCCAAGACTAGAAGAGGCTTTTATGGTCATTTATTTGGCTTCTGGTATGTGACAGATTGATTGCAGCATGCCAGCAAGCCAACACCTTTTGCAGCAGTAGTAATGTCACTGAATTTACTGGAACAAGATGCTGAGAGTTAGCTCCTAAATCTAGGGCCATTACAGATGATGGAAATCATCAGCCAGACTGAAATGCACCATCTGCAAGAATAACTGATGGGATGCTGCCATCTGCTCTAGCCCCAGTCATTGCTGTGAACCACATGCTGCTTGGTCTGAGGGGGATTATATTCCTTCAGACCAGAAATAAAGGGTGGTTCTTGTGAGGTTTGACTGTTGAGACATGCTTACAGCTGAAAAGGAAGAAAATGTGTCTGAGAGAGAGCACCTGGGGCTAAAGGTTTAACGGCATGAAGCTGTGTTGGGGTGGGGGGTTTAGGAATATCAGGAAAAGGCCCTGCTCCCAGGGGCTTTTGGAGCATTGGGAAGCTCAGCAGGGAAGTGGTAACAACTCCAAGTCTGTCTGAGCTGAAGAATTGTTTGGACAATGCTTTTAGGCTCAGGGTGTGATTCCTTGTGCTGTCCTCTTCAGGGACAGGAGGTGAGTCTTTGTGTATCCCTTCCACCTCAGAATATTCTATGTGGCATTATGGACATTGCAGGGGAATTGTGTCTCTTCAAATAATCAGGTGAGGACTATTCTGCATAATTCATGGTTTGAAAATGTTAGTTTACTTTTCTTGAGAGAAGGATGAAAAAGTTTGTGCAGACAACTTTTTCAGTAGTAGTAGTGTGTGTATGTGTGTGTGTGTCACTATTTCTGAAAGATTTCCATTGGGTATGTGCAGCTCAGGCTCTCAGTTAGCTCTGAGGCACCGAGTCAGCATCCCTGCCAAATCCTTGGCTAAAGCTCTGTTTTGAGTTATTGATCCTCATATTTCCACCACTCGATTCTAGCTGGAGTTTTTCCTTTCTTGGCCCTGCGTGAGGCAGAAGTGAAGAGGAGGCAGGATGTGTCCTCCACCAACCAAATGACGGAAACTCTGCGTGGGAGCCAGCAAATTCCTTGGCATTTCGTAGTGCAGGGCAGTGCCCCTTGCTGGGGCTGACTTTGCTTCTCTCTTGCTCCAGCCAATGCCCACAATTCCTCCTGCTTTGTGAAAAGCTACAGTAGAGGGGAATGTGGCGTCAGGAAGCCCTTAGCTGCCACCCAGGGCAACCCAGATGGAGCCCAGCCTTGCAGGCCAGGGTGCAATCTCAGGAGAGCTCCTAAGAGTAAAGTTACTATTCCCCAAAGCTTCCACTCCACATATGACCTATCTGACACTCCAATTAAAATCACATTTGCTCTTCTCCTCGCACACTGTGCCTCGTGAAAGGCCTGAGAGATTTAGAGGTGTGAAGAAGGCCTTGGGTGATGCTCAGTGCACGATGTCTGACTCACAAGTGAATGCCACTTGCTGTAACCAAAGTTCCATACCAGAGGAGATGGTGCAAGCTATCAGATGGGCTACAAATCTGTTTTTTGTAGTCTTCCTTTTCTAGATCAAATAATAGTGGTTTTTTATAAGTTTTTTTTTAATAGGCCTCAGGCATGAATGTTTATTGGCTCATCACTAAGCTGAGAACTTAGAGCTGCGAGCAGCTGCATATTTTCTCTTGAGACGTTGCCTTCAGATGTGGGGGACTCTGTCACCTTTAGAAGGAAATGTGAGTATGATACTTACATTCCCTGTGAGGAAACCGTGTGCTGTCTTACAAAGAGCAGCAGTGTAAAGGAAAGAGCAAGCCACAAATGCAAATGTTTGAGTGCAGCGCTTTGTGGCTTCTACAGTGGAAACAATGCCTCAGAGAGAGAGCAGAGATGTGCAAAGACAGCCCATTGTTGTGGCTGTGCTCAGTCCTCTGCTCTCCTGTGTGTCAGAGGATGGGGATGTGTAGCAATGCAATGGGCTAAACAGGGCTCCAGCATCCTTAACCTGATGTTAAGGACAGGCCTAACTGAGCCAAGCCTAGCAGCACCGTGCTGGGAGACATCTGCTTTGCTATCATTGCCCGTTTTCTAGCTGGCTTTGTTTAATCCAGTGGTGTCACTTCCTGTGTGAGGAGAGGGTGTCTGCAGTGAGAAGGAGAGAGTGAGAGCACTGTTATCTACAGCTGTTATCTATCTACAGCTCACCCTGTCTGCCCAGCACAGCTTGGGCCAGTGCCTGGGCTGTGGCCACACAGAACTCAGAGAGCCACAGCTCTCTCTGTGCCACTGCCTCCACCTTGGAGGGCATTTCTAGCCAGTTCTCTGTGCTGGAGCTGCTCTCAGGATGTTTACCCCATGCCACATCTCTGAAGGTACATGCTGGCTCCTAGGGCTCCTCTGTGGCAGCAGCCCAGGGCTGCTGTGCTTTCCAGAGACACCTTCAGGCACCTTCTCCTGGGACTCTCCTTGAAGGGAAAATAGAAATGTCAGTGCAACAACTTAGTGCCTCCTTCCAAGTAACATCCAAAAAATCCTTCTTCTAAAATGGGGATCAAAGCCCAGTCAGGACTGCAGCATGACATTGCCTTGATTTTCAAGAGGGGAAGGGTAAATCTTGGCAGAATATTGACATTTCCCCACTTGTCATCTGGCAGGAAGACTGAGCTTAGAGACATGGGCTGCTTTGTCTCTCTCCAGCTGGGTCTGATGGTGCAGGAGGTTTCAGAGGCTGTTTAGAAAAGGGGCTACTTTTGGGACAGACCATGCCAGGATCTCATGGAGAACTCTTGCTGCAGATGAGTGATGTGCCCCTTTTGCAGGTTTGGCTGTGCTTCTGGCTTTTGTTACTCAAAGTCTTGCAAGTGGATTTTGAGCATGTGCACCAAGTACTCAGGAATACCAAGGCCTGGTGTCACTTCTGTGATGTCCAGTGACCATGGGGCATCAGCCACTGAGCCCTCACCCTTCTCTCAAGTGCTTCTTCACTGCTCATAGTGAGCTCATCTTTGAACAGACAGTTTATATCCTTTACAAATAAGTTCTTGCTCCTGCCTACCTGTTGCTCCAACAGCAAGCAGGGTGTTTGGTGAGCTGGTTTGCTGGACCATGGGGGCTTTTGACCCATTTCAGCTGTGAGTTTAGAAGATTGTGTGTGGCACCTGGGCATGCCAAACTGATTACCTGGAAGTAGTGGCCTTCATTATGCATACAGGAGATTCTTTTGCACCTGCTTCTACCACTATGGAGCTTTACCTGTTTTCTCTCTCTCACATTCACATAGGCACACCTTTCCCTTTGCATTTCATTTGTACCATGACAATTCCCCCTGCAGAGTGTTGGCAGGGTGACCATGCCAACAAACAGACAACCTGCAGGGGTACCCTGGAAGCAGGCAGGGGCTTTGAGGGATGCTTCCCTGAAGGAGAAGAAGAGAAACAAAATTGAGCAGAGCATGGACAGTGGTTTCACCATGCTGGGTCTCCCTCTGCTCTGCTTGATGGACCCAGCAAAAAGCCTTCAGAAAAATGGAGGAGAAATCAGGGTTTGCTGCTTTTGCCCAAATTTCTTTAGGTGCTCAGGCTGGAAGCAGATGTGTCCAGGAGCATGACACAGCTTGATTGTCTGTGGAGATACCTGAGTGTAGCAGCCCCTGCCCTCAGATTGTTTCTTGCCACAGAGGGTGGAGGGCAGGCACAGAAATGTGATCTTGCTGCTGTTGCTTCCTCTCTCCTTTTGTGTGTGCCTCCTTTGTGTGTTCTTTGGAAGGAAACGAGCAGAAAGAAGGAAGAAAATAGCAGAAAGAAGGAAGAAAAGCTAGATTTTCCTGCACTGAGTGGTTTTTTTTTTTTTAATTACATTAGTACCAGTAAAAAATGGTTAAGCTGGAGAACGGGAGGTGTCTTACAAGGAAGACCTAACCACAAGGAAGAGTGTGGAGAGTTTAGTTCAAGCATGGCTTAAAGAAAAAGGCTATGAAGGCATACAACTGAGAGAAAAGTAAAAAGCAGTTCCAAAAGGAGTTCCCAGCCTGATTTCTATAAACAATTAGACTCTCTCAGGCATTATTTTGTAAACAATAAGGTTCTCAGGCAGTCTTCCCATAACAAGCAAAACACCCTCTCTGGGAAAAGATAGCACCCTGGGAACAGATGTAGAAGTTTTGAGAACCTTTCATATCACAGTGAGAACACTAGTTTTGTTTTGTGTAAACAATTATTAGTACTGTAAAACAAAAGGAGTGGTTAGAGTTTTCTCTGTTAGCCTATAATGAACTTAGATTTTAGAATATGCATGAAGCTCGTTAACACTGTTATTTAAGGTGACCAATCGACCAATAAACTTGAGTTCGATGCATTATAAGATAGTCATTCTCCCTTCATCTCAACAGAAGAGGAATGACATGAATGAACAAGCAAGGTTTATCTACTCTTGTACATATCTGGTGCCACAGATTTCCTTCTGTCTTCTTTCTTGGCCTGTGCCTGTCACAAAGAGCTGGAACATTTCAGTGGCTACTGCAGCAGAGGAATTATGGTGGTGAGGATAAGACTCAAAATCCTCACCACTCCATCTGTTTCATACTGGAATCAGGGATAAGGACCTCATTAGCTTCTCACATGTTTTTGGACCTGGCTCCTCACAGCTTCTTTCCTTTCTCCCACAGCAGCCAGCTCCAGGGCTGGACTGTGGCTGGATCAAGGCAGGGCTCTCACCCCCTTCCATGCCCATACATACCCCAGATGTTGATGCCAAGCTGATCCTGCTGCTTTCCAAGGGAAGTGTGTCTTCTTTTCAAGCCTTGTCCGGTAGCCACCTGCTCCTCACTGGGGCTCCTGGGCTTGCTCCCCCCTTGCTGCTGCTGAGGCTGTGGGGGAGAATTAGGGTTCCCATCACTCCCCCACCCAAAAACTGCATCCCTCCCTCTGGGATGATGGCATGTGGATTATGAAAAGCCCAGAAAAAGGTACCTGGATGTCCGTAACTCTTTTTTTCTGCTGTTTCATATTGTCCTAATCCAAATTGTCCAAATTATTATTACTCTAATTATATCGGGTTTTTTAATAACTATTTTATTATCATTAAACTTTTAAAATTAAAAAAAAAACCCCAAGTGATTGGCTTTTTTCACATGGATGCTGGAGCTGAGCTCCTCAGGTGAGCACTGAGGAGGACGAGGGCCCCACCTGGCCCTCCAGCTGGGTGGACAAACCTCCAGGGCATTCCTGCATTTTAGTGCCCATTTTCTTTGTCGTCTCCACGTTGCCTCCATGCAGACAAAGCACCCTGTTGAGGCTGATTTCCGCCCCTGCTAGAAATGAGAAGTGCTGGAGGAGAGGAGGAGGGCACAGAGGCTGCACCGGCATGTCCCATCACTGCCTGCTCACAGCACAAAACCCTTTCACCTGCCAGGAGCTATCACTGGACAAGACAACACTGGATGGTTTTTGACCCTGAAAATGAACTTTAGGAGGATTTTCCTAGTCAAGTGCTTGCTGCTTTTATTTCCCACTGTAAAATGTGAGTTTTTCTTACAGTTTTTTGCTCTTTTGGGCTGATGTTAAAATTGCATTTTAAAGCATTTACAACTTGGTGGGCTGCTACTGATAAGGAACTTGTTCCACTTTTCCAATGAGTGAAGACATCTGGGTTATTGCTATTGTTATTTGATTTAATTTTCAGCCAGGGGGAGGGCAGGACCTGAGTTTCCTATTCCAGTTATAATAATAAGCTGTAAAGAGTTTTGGTTTTAAGTTAATGAGCCTTAATTTGACACATGTGTAATGAGAAATGTCAGCATACAGTTTGCATTCTGCCCTCAAGGCAGCTTGTACTACATTAGAGATCCAGTTCACTGTGCATTATCGCATGTAATTTCCTTTTCTTATCAAAGATGTGCAAATCTTTTGAAAGTGCAATTTATATTCTTCCATAAATATTAACGGAGTGATAGATTTCAGTGTCTTCAGGGGAGCTGAAGTTTAAGACGTGAAAACAGCAAGCAACTGCATATATTTTTTATATTTTGCATATTATTGTTCTCATTATTTTTTAAAATATTAATCTAAAAACTTAATTAAGGTGTTAACTCATAGATTAGAGAAGGTTTTAAGAGATGGAGACAATACAAGCCTGCATAATTTTTTCCCTGTTTCATTCCACTAAGTTTGTATGTATGGCTGTTTAATGCTTTGCTTTTCCTTCAGAACAAAATTAATAGATAAATAAGGTTTTCTTCTTTATATGTACACAATCTATAAAACATCTTCCCCAGCAGAAATAAGGATTATTCCCTTGAATAGAAAATAGTTTCAGAGACTTGCTTCCTTCTCTAAAATTACTATGGGAGCTTTTTCTTTTAACTCTTTCTTGTGACTGAGTGAGCTGTAGTCTCTCAGTTAAAACCTTTCTGCCCTTTGGAGCACATTTTGGTTGACATTTTGATCAGAAGTGTTGTTTCATTAGCTAAACAGATTTTTAGTATCATACATGTGGGATACTCAAAACTCAGATAATTTTTTTCTTTACTTTCAGAGAGAAAATGTAAGTGGTGTCTGTTCTGCAAAGAAATCCTATTACTAGCTCTAAATACTTGTTCATGACTGAGCAGAAACAAGTATCAGAAATCAAATATTGGGGTATAATGTGTAGTGTCATTTGTGTGGGGCATAGCTGCTTCCAAGGCTGTTTAGTTGATAGCTTTATTTCAGGACATTTCATTAGATATGTCAAATACCTTGCAAGAAAGGCGATGCTGGAAAAACAACCTCTCTTTGGAGGTGGTGAATTGCCAGAAGCACTACAGCATTAATGTTCTTGTTTCAGAGGCATGTTATTTTAGTTCTCTGATTATCTCTAATATTATTAGTTTAATGAAATAGCCACTGGGTTTCAGTTTCCCCTCCGTAGTGCCATTTATCATTATCCTAGATACAAGGAGTGAAGGACTGTAATAAAAATATGCATAAACACAGGTTTTTCTCTCTGTGGGGAAAAAAAAGTACTTAAAATACAGAAAATTAGGGCAGAATCAGCTCTCTGTGGTGATGGGAAGGGAAATCTCCTCCTGCTGATTGGCTTCACCCTGTAAATTGAGGAGGAATGAACACAAGAAAATGACAAACTAAATAAGCTGTGGCTTTGAGCTTGTGCCAATGAGCTCATCCCACCTGACACTTGCTCGCAGATTTTGCCCTCCTCCTGCAGGTTTGTCCACCTGCCACGGGGGTGGGGACAGTTCCTCACTTGGAATGACCTCCAAGGAAAGTTTCCCAAGTGCTGGCTCACCAGAAATGGGCCCTGCAGAGGCAGTGGCTGGAGGAGAGCAGGCAGAGCACCTGGGCACTGCTCCAGTAGGGCAGCATCCCCACTGCTGCACACGTGGTGGATGTTTAGTGAATACCCCCTTTGGCAGCCCAGGCAGCCCCATGCTCAGGTGCTTCCCAGTCCCGACACCACCTTTGGGAAGCTCCTGCTCTTTAGTGTCCTGGAGAAGGGACCTGAAATCAATGGAAGAGAAAAGATTTTTGGGTTTTTTTTTGGCAATTGCTTTTCTTGTAATGACTCCTGCAACCCCTAAGATGCTGGTAGCTGTTTCTTCCTGCCTTACTTGCCCCATCAGGGAAAAATCAAGTGGATGAATTCCAATGGGGCAGAGTAACTGGGATGGGAGAGGGGAGGCACTGCTGTGGGTGTGCCTCCAGTTCAGTGCCTTACACTCACCACAGATTGATGTGGGCTGCTATTATCATCATAATTGCCATCACTGGGGTTGCTGAAATGATTCTGCTGTCCAGGGACATGACTACTTTTGCTGTTTGCAGTTCTGGGTACCAGCCTATGCCATGTGCAAAACACAGAAATGACCTTCTTTTCAGGAAGGGCTAAGTTCATGTTAAACTGGGAGGCCATGAATTTTGGCATCCAGAGTCACTCCAAGTAAGTCAGCCAGGGAATAAATTCAGTATTTGAAAGCTAGGCTCTTCACTTTCTTGCCTCTCAGAATTAAATTAGATGCTGGAATTTATCTAATGAACAATCAAGAAATACTTTGGAGCAGGGGAAGAAGATGGCATCAGTAAAGCAGAGAGGCTTGGGGAGCTCAGGAATGGGATGGCATAGCAGATGACAACTTTTGGGTGACTGCTGTGGCTGCTGGAGACAACTGAGGGGCTGGCTGTGCTTCCCTCCACAGGCTCCAGCACCAGCTGGATTTACAAGGCAGTGAACGAGACAGCTCTTCTCAGCATCACTGCTCCTGGGAGCATCTACGAGGCCACATGGAAGAAAGGGACACAAAGGCTGGTTCAGATCAGAGACAACAAAGCCAAGCACTTTGTGAACAAGGAGCAGTGCAGGTGTGCCATACTCCGGAACGGGACCCTGGAAATCCAGCGCCTGGAGAAGGAGGACAGTGGGACCTACATGGTGCAGGCTTATCAGAAGGATGGACAGCTGAAGGCAGAAGAAAGTATAATGTTATTTGTTCAGGGTGAGTTTTTGCTTTCCCCATGCCATGCTCAGGACAGCTAAACAAGATTTGGTACTCTCTGCTCTGTCCCACAGCCTTTCCTACTCAGTGCCCTCCTTGCTGATTAGGACTATGTAGGACATACCTTTTTCTTCCTGCCACTGACAGCAGCCTGCCTCTCTCCTCCCTTTTCTTGCTCTGATTGATGGCCTCAAACCCCCAGCTTCTTTCTGGCTCCCCTGTTTGTCATCCAGCAGGTTCCTAGCTGTGCCCAAGGAAGCAGCTGTGAGCAGGTTCACACTGAGAGCAGGGTGAGGGTGGTCAGCCCTACTGCAGCACCACAAACAGTGCTGAGACCCTAAGAGGGGACTGGGATCCCAGCAGCATCCTGCTTCCACAAACCTCTGCTAGGAGCACAGCAGCCTATGTGGGGTACAGCTGTGGCTGATCCACTGTGGGTTTTGGGTATTTCTGGTGCCATTTTATGGGTACTGAATTATGACTTTTGTTCTCTGGCCACTGGTCTTGCCAGCCCCTTGAGGAGAGCTCAGGAGTCCTGATGGCACTAAATGCCTGCATTCAGGCAATGGAATCCCACTCCATTTTTGCTCTAACATACAAAATAGCCAGCAGTCACCTCCCCTGAGATAAACCACAACAGGAGCTGAATTTGCAGTGGAAGAAGACTCCTGCACCCTATCCTTGCACAGGACAACACAACAAATAGAAAAGCTGTGCTCTTTGAAGCACAGTTAAGCACACACCTGGGGCTTTCAGCTGCTTGGGTTCAAAGCATGAGGGCAGCCTCCATTCCTGTGCTGTATCTTGTCCTCAGAGATCAGAGCAGTAGCAGCCCAAAGGTTTTGGGGTGAGAAGGGATGATGGGGATGGCTATTCTGCTCCTTAAAAGCTGCTGTGTCCTCTCCAGACCTCTCAGCTGTAGGACAGCATGGCTTTTTTCCCCAGTAAGGGGATAGCTTTGTTCAGTCCTTCTTCAGTCATCGGGCACAGCTTTGTCAACATCTTGAGTTTGTGGCACCAGCTGAGGTTGCAGAAATGATGCCTTATTGAGGCAGCAATGACAGCTGGAATGGTTCTAGCAGGGTTTCTGTGCAATGGGAAGCCCCTTTGTGTCTAAGGAGCTGCTGAGCAGGAAGGGTGTCTCATTGCTTTGGGAGCTATTACTGTAAACAGAGTCAGGAAGTCATCAGGGCCACTGCTGTCATTGGGGTGTCCCCATTTCAGGCCAAGGTTAATGCTCCAGCCCAGCTGTGTGCTGCATCATTTCCTCTGCTGTTGCATTACCTCTGACACCTTGTCTTGGAAGTCCTGTAGTAACTGTTGGGTGCTAGAATAATTTGTCGGCCAGGCTGGACAAACAGTTGCTAAAAAAATTTTAAAAATTGTCCCAATGACATCCTCACCCTACTCCAGCACCTGGACTCTAATTTTTCCCACTGGGATGTTTCCCTGAGTAATAGATTCCAGGTTGCAGAGGAGGAGTGGGCTTACCCAGGAAAGGGTGGCTGTGGATGTTGTGATGTGAGCCTTGACTGCATGTGCTATGAGTAGTTCTTATTTGCTTTAGAATTTATGATCTCCACAATTTACTCAGCCTGTAACTAGAGGTGGCACTGGCATTTTTTAATCTGGTCTTAAAGGTGGAAATAATTAATTTTTATTTGCTGTCCTTGCCAGTTGCCCTTACTTGAGGAAAACCCTGCAGGCTTTTCCATCTCTTTCAGTGCCACCAGTGATAGAAAAACTGGAACCAAAAGGGAGCAAGATGTTTGCAGGGCATAAAAAGAGACAGAAATCAGTTTTTTCCTGTCATAACCTCATTGAGAGCTGAAGTGTCTGTTTTGTGCTCTCCATTCTGGCTTGATGGCCTTCCATGCTGTGCTGTTGTGCCTGCTGAGTGCTGTTGGTAGCACACAGAGCACCATAAGGAGCTTTTCATAATTTTTCCTGCTTTAGAGAAAAATCTCTCCTTGATGGGCACAGGCCGAACAGGATCAACTTCCCTTGCACCAAAACACAGGGTCCAGAGGTGGAGGGGGCTCTCAGTCCCTTCCACCCACCTCAAGGGGATTCAGCTTCCTCCCTTCACCTGCCTGGTGTCCAGCTCTGTTTCACTGAGCCAACTGTGTAGGCTACTGCTCTGCATTTTCTTTATTGTTGCCTTGTTACCTCTGCAGCAGAGGTCTAATTCACTCTTCATTCTTCTGTGATTCATTAGCTGCTGATTTTGGGGTTTATTCTTCGTTCTGCTTAAAGCAGAGGCTTTCAGGAGGAGAAACTCTCTCAGACATGCCTGTCCCTTCCCTTCTTTTTCAGAACCTGTCCCTCAGCCAATCCTCATGGCTGAATGCAGGAATAAAAGTGTGTCTGTCAAGTGTGAAGCAAAAGGGAAGACCAAGGATGAAGTATTTTTAATAGAACTGACCCAACCCAATGGCAAAAAAATCCTAAAGAATGCAACAGTGCTGGAATGGCACGGGTGGAATTCTGGCTCGTTCCGATGCGTTGTTAAGAACAAAGTCAGTGAAAAAATGGCTGAAAAAGCAATTAACTGCTCAGGTAAGAAATCTCTTCTGTCAGAATGTGCTAGGGTGGACCACTGCCAAGGGCAGTGGGGTGTGAGAGAGGTTTTGCTCTTCCTTTTCTCCTGTGGAGAAATCCATTGTGGTTTTCTCCTCTCCACAATCATGTCTATCAGTGTGGTGGTTGCCTGCTACCCATGGGTTGGATGAGTTCTCTCACATGGGGAAAATGAGCTGCTGGTACTCTTCAGCTTGGCCTAGAAATCAGGAGGGAAGTTCTGGAGGGCTTTTCTTCGGGGTTACATGGGTTAGATAAGCATGGTTCAAATGTACCAAGGTTTTCCCATTCAGCTAACCACAGATGCAGCAAAAGGACTGAAAGGATTGCATTTTAAATGGGAAGAGTCATGCTGAAAATTATTCAGTAGGTAAAAGAAGTCATCACTGTTGTCATCCTCCCACGTAAAAATTCTGCAAGTTAAGGCACAAACAAAGGATAGATCACACTGGTGTGACACTGGGTGAGGTGTTCAAAGTTCAGAATTCCAGTGCAGTGCTGGGAAAAAGTCCTTGAATTTGCCAGGCTTGGGTTCATCCCACCCAACCATGAGCGCTCTGCTGGAAGCATTCTCTTACTCTAGATTCTTGCTGGAGCTGGTGGAGAGTAGGGAGGGCTCACAAGATCTAGCTCAGTATTTCCAATTTTTACTCATTTCTGCCACAGTGAATTTAGGCAAAGTCCAAGTCTGAAGGACAGCCCATGGTGTGAGAAGGGAGGGAGAAAGCCCTGAGGCTTAAAGGCTTTACTGAAGCAATCCCAGCCAGGTCTGCTGATTGTGACTGATGGGCCAAGAGCTGAGGGACAGGGTGGGCACTGCTCTCCTGTGCATCTGTTGCCTCCTGAATAATCCTGATTTCAAAAACAGCCAAGCAATGCATCTTTTTGCTGCTGCCTGACCTGATGGACTGCACAGTCCCGTTGATGATTGATGTTAGTATTGGGAAGGGGCAAGCAGGATGTGGCATGGACTTTGGAGCCAGGTATGAAAGTGTGCTGCTGGATTAGATCTGTTTAAGTCAAGGCAAACTATCCCAAACACCTTGTCAGGATGAGGAAATCCTGGCCAAAGCTGCCAGGACACAAGCCAGGCAAGCACAGGTCTGCCTATAGTCAGACACTGGCCATTGTCTGGACAATTTTGATTTCACTTTTTCTCACCCTTGAGAAACGCTCTTTCATCACAGGGTGAATTGAGTCAGAGAGTTTATTGGGGTTTTTTTTCCCCTCACATCATTAACAGAGAAATACCAATGATCTTTAAGGTACAAACATAGCATTTCTCAGACACCAAAAACCCCCTAAAACCATGGAGCACTACTCTTCCTACCCAAAATAAATACCTCTCAAATTTTCTGTGTAGTGGCAGGACTTTGCCAGCTCCACAGTAGATTAAAAATCCCTCATCTTGGAGTCAAACCTCCTTCTAACCCTGCTGCCCTCTGTGAACACTTGGTCCTGCATTTGAGGCCAGTCACCTTGAATTTTGATCTTTAGAGGCAACATTTCAGGTGGGCTTAAGCTCAGCCAGCTTTTCATAGAAGTGTAATTATATGTGAATCTGTCCAGGCTCCTCTTGCACTCATCTGGGAGAAACAGGCACAATAAAAGCAAAATACACCTTGGTGTAACACTGGCTACTAAAACAAGTGGCAATTTAAATACAGTGAGCTGGCACACATGAATGCTCTGGTTTCAATTTTCTGCAGAACTTGAACCCATCAGGGAGCAATCAAAATTCTCAACAATGAGGAACAGCAACTTTCTGCTGTCAGCAAGTAAAAGGCAAAGGGTGGGATGTCTGCTGGTCTGCCTTTACAGTCAATGGAGGAAAATACAGAATTCTAAGTAGATGATGTGCAAGTGATTTCTTTCCATCTAACATCCTCTTTCCTCCCTTTAACTAGGCAAGATGGACTTTTATCTCATCTTGAGCATAGCAGGAGGTGCAGTCTTCTTTGTCATCTTTGTGATTTGCATTATTTATTGTATCAGAAGGAAGAAAGCAAAAAGGAATGAAATTTATGGTAAGTGTTTAAAAGGCTTTGTTTTGCTATCCAGTCACCTAAAATATCAGAGCTGCCCACTGACAGCAACCCTGTGGTCAGGAGCATTTTCTCTGTCCTGACATGACCAATAACCTGGTTTTAGCATATGATGAATCTGTGTAGAACAGCTGGCATTGCCAGTCTCACTTTCTGAAATGTGCTTTGAGAAAGCCACCCGAGTATTATTTTACATTGTGGCTGTTCTCTTTTGAGTGGTACAGATCACTGCCTCAGCTGTGCAGTGACACCATAGCCTCAGCTCTTGGGCCTGGATTCAGAAGGAATTGAGAAAATGAGTCTGAGAAAATGAAAACTAATATTTTAGTGATTATTTTATGGTGACTAGCCTCTCTGAAACAGTGTGTTGTGAGTTTAAGGCCAACTCAGTGTCTCAAGAGGTAAATCCCTCAATCCCTAAGTTGAGTGATATTTCAGAAACGATGAGTCAGTGATCAGAAGCCAGCCTGTATGAATTTACCTCTTTGTGTGTGAAAATTAATGCTGGCAAAAGGGATCCTTTGCTGCCAGGAGTCTGGAAATCCCAGCACAGAAAATGCAGGGCAGAGTGCTTTGATGTTATTTCCTGGGGTTAGATCTTACTTTCCCTTTGGTAGCCTCCAAAAGGTGACAGAGCAGCTCAGGCTGGAGGTGTCCACTGATGTCTCTCTGATAAAGCTGGTTCCCCCAACAGACAGGGCAGAGCTTTCCCAAATGCTCCAGGTACTTTGATCTCTACCAGGCAGCCAAAAGCTTCCATGTAGGCCTGGGAGGTGCAGGCAGAGGTGATTTTTGCTGTTCACTGGTGTTGTGGTGCTGGCTGGGTCTGCAGGACGAGGTGAGAGATGAGAAGCTGACTCCAAGCTCTTAGAAGGCTGATTTATTATTTTATGATGTTATATGATATGATATTAAAATGATATTATGTGATATGAAAATGATATGAAATTATATGAAAAGTATATTATATGAAAATGATATGAAATGATATGATATGAAATATGAAAATTATATACTAAAACTATACTAAAAAGAATNTGACAGACTCAGAGAGTCTGACACAGCTGGCTGTGATTGGTCATGAATAAAAACCAATTCACATGCTGGGTAAACAATTCTCCAAATCACATTCCAAAGCAGAAAGACGGGGAGAATCTGAAGCTTCCCAGGAGAAGAAATCCTGGCGAAGGGATTTTTCATAAAAGATCACAGTGACACACTGGCACAGCAGGAACACCTGAGAGTGGCAGCTTAAAACCCAACATTTGGGCTATTTCTGTGTCTCTTGGACATTTTGTTGGATGTGTGACTGTGGGATCCTTGTGTTGTTGCAGGGGAGGAGCAAGCGATGCAGACCGTGCCCGTGGACCACGAGAAGGGGATGATGCGGGAGCTGCCCCAGGCTCCATCCAAGCCCACCCCGAGGCAACAGCGAGTGCAGCAGCGGCCGCTGCCCCAGGAGCCACAGCAGCCCCGGCCCCAGCCACGGCCCCGCACCCAGCCACGGACCCCAAACCCCCCCCGACACAGGCCCTGAGCACACAGCCTCGTGTGTAGCAGGCCCAGAGCCTGCAAGACTTCCCTGGCGTTCATCAGCCTAAGATGGGAAATGCCAGCTCATGGTGACTGGACTGGAAGCTCCTCTCTTCCACCTTCAGACCCCTGCTTATCTCTCTGTAAGACTACAGGTCACTTTCCTTTAACCCTTGCTACTGGACAATTTCCAAAAGCCCTGAACCCTATATAAAGAGCTGCTTTTGCCCAGCTTGGGCAGAAGAGAACCTGGGAACCTTCACAGAAGAACCTTCTGTCACTGGGAACCTTCACAGAGGAATCAATAAAGACATCGCTGTGGAACCCCACACAGATTTCTCCTCTCTCTCCCTGCATCTGCCTGCCTAGGCACCGAGCAAGATAAGAGCTGAAATCACGGTGAGCTGATCATCACTAAAGAGCTGATCTCACTTAAGCTTGCCAAGGTTGCCTGTGGCCAAGAACTGCTTGGACAGCTGTGCTGAACAGGTCAGAGCTAACTGGACCCTGTCGCAGCCATCTGGGGACAGCCTGAATCCCAGAAAAGGCCACATTATTGGCAGGAAGGATGTTGGTCTCTCTGCTCCACCCTTCTCTGGGAAAAGAAAGTTTGTGACAGCCAGGAGCCCCTCCTGCCCAGCCCTGTGTAATGCTCAGCTGTGAAAAGGCAGCTTTCCTTGCACAAAATCAGAGAGAGCATCAAGTGGAGGCCAGGAGACCCAAGGTGATGGGCATTCATCTCTGTGGCCATTTTTCCATCATGTTAGGATATGGATATGGAGCACTCAGCCCTGAAACCTGTGCCTTTCTGTGATTCACTTGTTTTTACTGCACCTTGTTGTCTTTATGCTTTTTGGATGGTTTTCACCAAGAGGAAGCTAAAGCTCTGCTTGGACAAAATGGACCTATGGATCTTACAGGGTTTCATCTCTTGCTACACATTAGGACAGCTCTCTGGCTTCAGCATCAAATACATGGCCTCCTGGACCAAAAATGAGTTGTACGTAATTAGATATTTGTCTGAAGTTGAAAGGACTTGTGTCGTATAATGCAGAAAAGAAATATTGAAAGGACATGTCATGTGAGAGCCTTGAAGGACCTGTGTGGGAAAAACACAAATGGGCAAGGGAGAACTTTTCCCTTTTCTCCCTTTCCCTTTCTCCACTGTGTTTAGAAAAGAAACTGTGGGTTGAATTTCAGCAAGGAAGAGTTAGGTCAGTATTTTATTTTTCTTTTTAATGAAACACTGAGAGATTTCTGGGAGAGGTACCGGAGTTTCAAAGAGTGGGTGAGATGACATTCTGTGAAGCCTTTGTGTTCTGACAAGGATCAGGAGAATGTGCTACACAGCCTCTTCAGGGACAGTTTCAACTCAGTTTTCTTTGACTTTTAGGCAAATAAAACAAACCTTTATTTTCTGCATAAGTCTGTGGGGCTATCCAGACATTTTTTGTTTTGCCTAGAAGAGGTCTGGTCTCCTTTGGCTCGTGAAACAAAGCATTACAAGCTGCCAACCAGTAGGATTGCTGGTGGCACTGTCTGAATTGTTAGGGGTTCACATCCCAGGGCCTCCTGCTGAGGGTGAGGGACTGTGTTTCTTGATTTTGGTGGAAACACCTCAGGTATAACCAGGGGATGATGGAGAGCTGCTGAGAGATCTGCATCCCCAAGGGAGAAGCTGGGCTGCAATAAGTGCACCTGCATCACCTTCCACGTGCTGCTCCTCTGGGCCTGGGGGGAGTCCATAGCTGCCTCTCAGGACAGCTGAGGAGCTGAGAGCACAGGCCTGTTTCAGAGCAATGTCTGCATGGATACACTCACCAATTTAGGTAAAAAGCAAGGCAAGTGAAGGGGGAGAGAGCTACAAGAGCCACAGAGCACAAGACATCCAGCCAGCTAGCTGATGTGCCAGGCAGAAGAACACCCAGTGCCTCTTCAGGCTGGCCCATCCCACATGTGCCAGGGGAGATAAAACAGCCATGCTTGTTTCTCCCGAGAAATATGACTACTTTTATCTTCTGGTGTAAGGGCAAAGAGGCAACTTGTCAGGAAAAGGAAGCTTCTGCCTCCTCCAGAGCTCAGTCACTTCCCTTGAACTCTGACAGCAGGAATAGCCCTGGGAGTGCCACTTGCTCTCTTTGCCTTAGCTTTCTGCAGCTGATTCTTGGGCTTTTGCTGTTTAAAATTGCATTTGGTAAGTGTTCCATGGTTTATTTTGTAACATACCATATGTTATATCCCTGAACTGAACAAATAAAGAGAAGACTGGGTGCAGAGGATTTAGTTCACAGCTGTGCTGGTACTTCAGTATCTCACTTTGATACAAAGGAGGCAAAAAAAACCCATTTTGGTCCCTGAGCCACAGAGGCAGGAGGTGTCACACCATCCCTGGGAGGTGCTGGGGTGCCAGGAGCTGGTGGGCTCAGGCTGTTGTGGGTGAACACAGCTGCTCTGCCTGTCCTGTGCTGCCAGAGCTTTACTGGTGCTGCTCTGTGGTTACAGGTGTGGGGGTCCTTTCTGGGAGAGTGGGAGGGTTACTAGGGCCTGAGAAAGAAGATTTACCCCCATTGGGTTGATTTACCCCAAAACAGAGTCCTTGTCAGGCAAGAAAGTACTACTAGCACAGAGCATGCCTGTGCAATGGAAAGCTCACCAGGGCAAAACTTATTTTTTATTTACTCCTTTTCTTTTGATGGTCACCATTGTTTTTGTGATGTCTCATTGTACAAGTATTGTCCAGTGCAGCACATCAGGAGCAAACGTGAGACATCACAAAAACAATGGTGACTATCAATGCTCCATGACACATTCAGAAAAAATGCTGACTTATCAAACAAGCACCCAGCAGATTTTCATTTTTCTGAATTCATGTTGTGGGGCATTCAAATCTCGGGTTTTTATGCTGTAGTGGAGGTTTCAGCTCTGGAAAATGAGCTGACATTGGGACCTAAGACAACAGGATGTGCTTGGCTCTGGTGTTTCTTGCTGTAACCTTTCTTGGTTCTTCTTTTGTAGATGCATCTACCACTGAATCATGAGGTGAAGTGTTTTTTCCTATTCTTCTTAAGGGGGATGAGATGATCAATGTTGATCTTGTCCTTTTCTGTCTGCTGCCTCATCCCCCTGTTTGAGAGCTGCAGTTTCTGCTGCCTGGGTATTAGCAGGGATCGGTTTTGTTGGTGATGTGCTCCACAGCCAGAGCTGAAGGAATGGGATAGAGGGAGGCTCAGCTCATGATCAGAGCAGGTCTGTGGTTGTGCTGTGGGCCTGCAGAACTCACCAGATGGGCAGAGTGAGCAGGCACCCAAAAGAGCAATGGTTGGTTCTGTAAAAGATACAAATCTTCTATCCCAGCATTAACCCACATGGAAACAGCAGCATTTGCTGCCCAAACTTGGCCTTTCTAGTAATGTAACCATAACCTGCTTGTACCTCTATCGGCCTGGCCAGAGGGAGGTTCTCAGGCTTCTGGCACAAGCAGTGGGACACAGCTAGATAATTTAATTTCTAAACTAAAACTATGAGGAAAAAAATCAGGTAGGAAACCATAGCTAGTACAAGCCTTTCTTGAGATGTTTGCCAAAATGATACCATGGGGAAAAGACACTGACTTTGTCCTTATTCTGCTACAGATATTCAGGTGCTGCAGCTCATAATGTAAGAGGTCTGGCCTCAGGATTTTGGGTAAGATCAGTTTGTAGTAGCTATCAAGCTTGTGAAATACCACTGCTGGGCAATCCTATCTCATGCTGTGGGAAGAAAGATAAGGGTTAATTGAAGGAGAGCACAGTGAGAGGCCCTGAGCCAATGAACTGGCCTCCTGGTTCTTCTGCCAGCCTCAGCTCACAAGAGGAGTGCCAAACCCAACCTTCTCACTCTCTCCCCCAGCAAAGTGCTCCTTCCCTCCCTGCAGAAGGGAATTTATACCACGGGACCTTTTCTCATCCTTCCAGCTTGCCTGCCTTGAGCCATGGATCAGCAGAAGCATGAGGGAGGGAGACTTTCCCTCCCTCAGAGGTGCAATTTCATTCTTTACCCTTTCAAAGAGGTGCCAGGTGAGATGCTTGAGGGCCTCTGAAATTCCTCTTGTCTCTGCTATAGCCCCTTCACTCTACTTTTGTGAGGGGGAGTTGCTTTCTCCCTAGAAATAGCAGGGACACAGGTGAAGGAGCTTTCCCAAAGCATGACATGGCTGCTGCTCCCCTGGGCCTTCTGGTCGGGCTGGGAAGGTGTGAAAAGGAGCTGTGAGCAGCAAAGGGCAGGCATGTGAGGAGCTACCTCAGTGATCAGTGAAGCATCTGCCAGCTACTGCCCAGGGTCTCCAGGCTGGGCTTCAGGGCAGGAATCAGCTGAGCTGTCCCAGTGAGTAAGCCAGGCTCTGTGCATGGGGCATACAGGACAACAGGGCAGGTTCAGAAATGGCTGCTTGAGAAGAT
>WBNQ01022791.1:0-10595 GCA_013401375.1 Spizella passerina | reverse complement strand
TTTTTTAAACAAATAATAATAGCAGTTTTGAATTAGTGATTCCTTGTAAGTTTGTTATTTATCATAAAGAGAGAAGTGTGTTTCTTCTGAAACTGTTTGAAAAATCATATGATCCAGCAATTTACATAAATGCATTTCTGAATGAAAATACTAATTTCATGATATCTTTAAATTTTATATGATCATTTTATCATTTTATGATGATATTATCCTTTTGTTTGTCCTGTATGACATCAACTTTTCTTTGATTGTTTTTATAGAAACTATTGCATAAGTAAAAGTAGCTACAAATTGGCAGATTTCTATTTTCCTTTCAGAATTATTAATACATTTAGCAAAAGGCCAAACAAGATCAAGAGCATTTATGTAAGCAATAATATATTTTGGTAGCTAAGAATAAAATAGTTTAGAAATCCAAATAAAAAAGTGAGACATCAGCTGTAGTTCTTTCCTTAACCATTGTCAGCATTGCATTTATCTTTATACCGTCTCATGGCTTCAGTAAATATGTTTAAAAAATCAGGAATTATGTATGTTTATTATTTAGCATCTTGATAAAGTATCTTAGTAGAGTGATCTTCAATGCATATCTCTGAAAAATTACTATTTCATTTTATTTTGAAAGTCCATAATAAACCTTAATTTAACATTTTTAGACTTAGATTACCACCACATATAGCCCATGGTTTTGAAGTGTTACTGCACTATGTTTGTGTTAGCATAGATGTGTGAGCTCAGCAAACTGAGGAGAGACTTTCTGTTGTAAATACTAGGGTTATGGTTATCTCCTCTTAGTCAGACCATCAAAGAAAACAGAGAAAAGGAGACCTAGAGACTGAGTTTCCATCTCTGATGTTTCTTAGAGGTGGCACCAAGACCTCCACAAGTTTGAATATGATTGCAGTTTTGAGTAAGCAAAACTTGTAAGTCCTTATATTTATATTTTCTTCTAATAGTCTCTCATCTTGCATAATGAGCACAATACTTTACAGTGTAAAGAAAAAGAAAATTAGAACTTCACCCATCTTTTGCAGTTAAAAAAAAAGAAAATATGCATTAAGCTTCTTCCTTTTTCTTCCTTTGACTTTTTCTGTCTTTCTCCTGACCTATTTTATGCAGTTCTGACAGGACAGGAACTTCAAAAGACTTCTATGCATTGTGCTTTTAAGGAAAAAGATGAAGTCTTTCCCTCTGTTGTTGGAACGAACTGATCTTGGTCACCAGTGTAGGCTGCAATGAAGTATAGCACTACAGTTTTTACTTTCCATCTTCCATTGTATGATATTATTTTCCTGATGACAAGTGTTCTGATTTCAGGTAAAAGGAGCTGACAGCATTTTGAAGCCTTTTCTCACATATTTAGAATTTCAAGTGCGCATGAAGCTAAAGTGTATGATGCTCAGGTGCAGCAAGAGTCCACATTCTCACCCTGTGTTTGCTGCCAGCATAGGAAGAAAATGTTATTTTCCTAAAATCACAGTTGAGTTGAGTGCTTCTAAGATTATTTGTTATGCTTCTTGGTATAAGCAATTAAATTCATTACATTTGTTATGGCAGGAACACCGAGAGCAGAAATTTGCCAGTTACCTGTAAATTGAAATATGCTCTTAACGAAATAAAATCAGCCTCATGAGAACAATAATTCAATATTCTTTGTGACCTTTGATAGGAATGTTTATAAGATAGTCTAGACGAGCAGAAGTTACTGAGAAGATACAGCAACCAGTCATGGTCAGATTAAAAGTCTATATTTAATAAACCTGCAGACAACTCAATAATTTGGAAGCTTGGATGCAATGAGCATTTTGTGTCCATATTTATGAAAACTAAAACAGCCACTCAATAGAAAATAACAAAATTATATAATCTAAACGTAACTAGTTGTACTGCATTGTACTTAGAAATAGACTGTATATTTCCCTTGAATAATTTAAGAAATAATCAAGGATATTGTTATTAGTATTCATTCAGTCCCTCCAAGTGGATACTTAAAATAATTTTCAAAATGTTGTTTTCTAGACAATGTGGAATGAAAAAAATATGCAGTATGGTGAGATAAAATGCGTGTAACAAGTAATTGAGCTAGAAAATCTCTTTTTATCATCTCTTGGAATTTCAGGAACAAATCAAATTAAAGTTCTTCAAATGTTAATATAGTGCATTTTTCAGGCTAAAGAAATGGTAGTTTTGAATAAAACTATTCCATCAGTGCTTAAATGGTAGCATTTAAACTGATTAGGTGTACAGTGAATACTAAAATGCAAAAGAAATTCTCACCACCTCCTTGACAATTTGAACATACGCATACATGGAATTCCAAAATCCTTCTTAGTTAAACATAAGAGAACTCTTTGGTTTAGATGCAAGATTTTTATTCCATTTTGTCCTGCGTGTTCCCTTCTAGGTACTCTCCTCTTTGGGAATATGAAACCCTTCAACTAAATTCAATACACAAAATGAAGTTATGCAATCTCATTTGAAATTAAATTAGATTTCATAAATGTAACACGGTCTTGAATTACATAGAATCACACAAAGGCTGAGGTTGGAAGGAGCCTCTGGAGATCATCTTGTTCACTCTGCCTGCTCAAGTAGAGATAGCAGGAGTAAGTTGCCCACAACCGTCTCTAGAGGAGTCCAAGGGGGGAGACTCCAAGACCTCCCTGGCTCCCTTACAGTAAACCAGTGTTTCCTGATATTTCATTTGGTATGACCTGTATCTCAGTTTGTGCCCATCGCATCTCATCCTTTTACTGTGCACCACTTGGAAGACTGGATCCAGCTTACTTTTATGCATTAATAAGATCCACTTGGGCTTTCTTTTCTTGGTATGAACAGTTCAAGCTCTTTCAGCTTTTCCTCATGTTAAGTGTTCCAATCCATCTGTTATCTTAGTGGATCTTCACTGGATTGTCTCCAGCGTCCATGTCTGTCTTGTGGTGGGGAACCCAGTCGTGGGCTGAGTAATGAGGCAGAATCATTTCCCTCAGCCTACTGGCAACACCCCTCCTAGTGCAGCCCAGCCTGCCTTTCACCTTTCGTGCCAGTGCACATTGCTGCTTTGGGTTCAGCCTGAACCACGACCCTCAGGTTCATTTCTGCCTGAATGCTTTCCAGCTGAGTGGTCCCAGTGTGTGCTGGTGCATAGGGTTATTCCTCCTCAGGCGCAGCACTCGGCATTTCCCAGGTGCTCAGAATCACAGAATGGGTCAGGTTGGAAGGGATCACAGTGGGTCATCTGGTCCTGCCTCCCTGCTCAAGCAGGGCACATGGAACAGGATTGCGTCCAGGCAGTTCTTGAATATTTCCAGTGAGGAAGAGTCCGCAACCTCCTTGGGCAGCCTGTTCCAGTGTGCAGAGCTCCACGAGGCTCCTGCCAGCCCATTTCTTCAGCCTGTCAAGGTGCCTCTGGATAGCAGCAGGACCTTCTGCTCAGTTTTCAATCCACATCACTGTCTGCTTAACCAACCTGTGTATCACATCTTATGTTCAGACCCTTTCAAAGGCTGAACTCCGCTGCTGTCGCATCTCCACAGGCCGACCACTTCACCACTGAACTTTGTCAAGTTAGTCAAGAAGGACTTCCTCTTGGTGAAGCTGTGCTCTTACCAGTCCTCATGATTTTTATTTTTGTTTTAAATATACCTGAAATGGTTTCCAGATAGGTGCCACTCATCTTCCCAGTAATCCCAGCATTCAAGGTGATACCGACTGGCCTGTTGGCTGGATCCTTCTTCTTACCCTTCTTGAAGAGAGAGGTGGTGTTTACTTTTTCCAGTTTTCTATCTTGACATAGAACTGCACAGTTTCAGGGATCTTTAAATAAATTTTGGTATCCAGCTAAATGGAACATCTCAGTAAGTGGGTAGTAACCTGAAAAAACCCCACAAATTTTAAAATAGAGAGGCACTGAAATATGATTAAGCAAGTATTTTTCCTAAACGGTTTTGAGGACAAAAAACTTTAGGAGATCAATTTTTTGTTTCTGCAGTTGTAAGGTTAGGGGTTTCTCCCCAGCATATGATTAGATAAAGCTAGAAGCTTGTTGTCTCCTTGGGAGGTGGGTAGTAGGGAAACAACCTTTTAGCCATATATTCAATATCATATGCACATTATTTTGACATAAGTTTCGATATCAAAAAAAAACTAAAGAAAACTGAAATTTGTGCTCCGATGTGAGTAAATAATTTTTTCTGTTCAGGCGTTAATAAAACAATATCCAAGATTCACAGAGGTTAAATATAAAATTACAACAGCCTGTTCCAGCTTTTATTTATATTCATAGTTTTAACACTGACCATACTGGATTTGCAGGCTTATACAGGAACAGAATTATCTTGTTTGGACATAGAGTACTATATTTTGAATTGAGGTGTAGTGGTGTTATTCTTTGGTGTGCCTTGTACCTGTTTACTTCCATCATGATTTCTGTCTTTGTCTAATAAAAAATGTATACGGCTCAAGCTGTTGATGTGGTTGGCATCTGTTTCAGATTCATTTTTACTGACAGCAGGCTGCTGCTGGCGAACACTCAGCCTTTTAATCATCAGAAATACAGAGACTGTCATTCCTGTCATTGCTCTTGATTTTGCTCTAGAATTCTGCATCCAGTGTACTGCACTAAAACCTATGATAGATGAAAAGCATGGCAGAATATGCATTTTAAGTTTCCTAATTATAATTTTTAAACAATACTAGAATTTATTGACAAGTTATCATAACAAGTGTAGAAATTCTGGATTACTCTTGGCAATGGCTAAGCTTTAAATCTCATTTCAAAGATTATAGAATGTCTGTGCATATTTTCATAGATACTTCAGAATTCGTTATGAGACAGAATAGTTTAAAAAACCCCAAATACTTGACTGTTAGTAGTATGACCCATTTATCTTTATGTGTGCTGCAGTGTCTTTAGTTTTTGTGCATCAAAATAGAAGGGAGAGAGTGTGTGCATGGACATGTGGACAAGTACATGAACCATGCATGCATAACATTAGATATACATTTAGACTTAAGGTTCAGCATGAAGTTGCATTAAACACCTCTACCTTTCCTCTATTCTTGTGCATGGGTGACTGTCTTCATCCTGTCATGGGCCAATGCATTTTCTGCTTTTTGCCAATAATATATTTGAAAAGACTCTTTTTATTGTCCCCTGCATTTCTGGCCAACTTCAACTCCAGTTGAGCTTTGAATGGATGACTTTTCTCCCTACACTGGCAAGCAGCATCTCCTTATTCTTCTGTGATAACTAATCTTGCTTCCACAGGGCATATTCCTTCCTTTTTTGCCTTATTTTCCAAGAGGAGATTCCCGTTCCGCCAAGCCAGCCTTTTGCCTCACCTGCTTGACTTTTGACATTTGGGAATTGCCAGCTCCTGTGCCCTTGGCATGTAATGCTTAAAAAGTGACCAGTATTTAATGACTCCTACACCAGCAAAAACATTTTCCCAGAGGACCTTACTTAAAATTGTCTGAACATCCTGAATTCTGCTCTCATGTCCAGAGCTGAGGTTTTGCTGGCTCTTTCCTTCCTGTCAACAGAAATTTTAAACTTGGTTGATATGGCGAAGACGGCCACCAATCTTCCATTACGAGATCCTCCCTGTTGACAAGCAATGGATCAGGAAGGGCATCTTTCCGAGCCAGCTCCCTTAGGACTTATTCCCTAAAGCTGTCATCCAGTTTTTTTGGAATCTTCTGAGTTGTAGCAGCTGTGTGGTTCTCCCAGGTAATATCTGGCGAGTCAAAGTCCCCCATAAGGACAAGAGCAGTTGACTTGGAGGCGTCCCTTAGTTCCTCATGGAATAATTTCTCAGCATCATTGTCCTGGCTGGGAGATCAACAGTAGACACCCACAGTGACATTCACATGATGTGTTTGCCCCTTGAGTCTTATCCAGAAGCTCTCTCAAACTGAGCCATTGCCAGCTGTGAGTTCCCTAAATTGTACCCCTCTGCTACATACAATGCCCCCCTTCACCTCTCCTTCCTTGCTTATCGCCCCTGAAAAGCCTGTAACCATCAAACGGGGCACTCCAGTCACAGGACTCACGGGAGCAGGTTTCAGTTACTCCACAGATACCAAATCTCTGGGACTTGNGCCATGCTCCTGATCGCGGTGCTCCGGGCTGCCCACACTCCTTGCAGGCATTTAAATCTCTCTCTGTCTCTCCCAGCACCACGTTCTCCTTGCCTGATCAGCTGCTGTGGGCTTAGTGGTTGTGATAAGGCTTGGGCAGGTTGCTTCTGTTCCTGAACTTGGGAACCCCCCTGTACAGCTCAAAGTAATAAATGAAAAATAGTTCCATTTTCAATGTAATCATGCCAGCTGTTGTAAGAGACTTTGCAAAGCCACCTGATATTTGGCACGAGGCACTCTCTACTGTTCAGACATTTTAGTTCTCTTGGCAACCTAGTTTTGGTTTTGGTAAAAAATGTTGAAATAGAAAATGCAAAGCTGGTGCAGCTCTGCAGAACAGTTCAACAGCCTGTTCAAAATCTGCTGAGGTATTATTAGCTCCAGAAGAAAATAGCAGAATCCTGTCTGAGAGCCAAAATTAGCTGGCAGTCTGTATTTTTCAAAGAGCATGGGGTGCGCTCCTGTATGCTGCTACCAAAATGAGAGGCCTGTCTCTGTAAGGAATGAGGCTTGTCTAGTCCATTGCATGGCCCTTTTAGTACATGCTGGTATTTGCTCCAGGAGTCAGGGCTGCTTCTTTTTTTAGCTTCCTAGTTTGTCTCATTGTCCTCTAGAAGGTGATCTGGCATTGTCAGGTTTTCTTTCACTGGCATATGAGCCCTACATTTCCCTACTTACCTCAAATGTTTAATTCAAACTGTCTAGCCATCCAAATTATTTGCTTCTGACTTGGCCTCTGCTAGCAGTTTTGTGTACTCAGCAAATATCTACTTGTACCTAGTTTCTGTTCTACTTTGTCACCTTTATATCCCTCCTTCAAATGGTGCAATGGCCCTTAGAGAGCACCTTAATCAAATCTGGAGAGCGCCTTAATCAAATCACCCCTGACACAACTGCACTCTCAAAGCATCTTCAAGGCAGACTTAGTTGTGAGCACAGGGCTCACGAGGTGTTCAGAGAAGTACCAGACACTAGTCCTTTCTGCAGTGAGGGGAGGACAGTCTGTCAGGAAACTCACTTGAGAAAATCTCCAAAGAGAAAAAGAACTTGAATTTTTTCTGTGTAGAGTGTCATGTTTCCTGGCTTCCATATGCTTACCATCAAGCAGAAATAGCACAAAATTGGAAGAGGTGAAAATTAAATATGAGACAAAAAGGCAGCACTTGATTATCCTGTTGAAGTAACTTAAAGGTAACAAAGTCTCAGGAGAGCCTTAAGCTGTGCCAAGGGAAATTTAGGTTTGATGTTAGGAAACAGTTTTTTACCAGAAGAGTGATAAAGTACTGGAGTTGTCTGCCTGGGAAGGTGGTGGAGTTACCATCCCTGGATGTGTTTAAAAAAAGATTGGATGCATCTCTCAGTGCCATGCTGTAGTTGAGGTGTTCAGGCATGGGCTGGACTCAATGACCTTAAAGGTCTCTTCCAAGCTTGTGATTCTGTATATGATTCTGAGTGGATCTGGCAATATAAATTTGTAGAAAATAAAGTATCAGAGATAGTAGTGGACTTTCAATGTAACAACTCATTTACACAGGCTGACAGATCAACATTTGAGAAAATAAAAATGGAAAAAAATAAGCGTTCTTAACTCAGTATTAAAAGCAATATATTATGTCAAAAATGGATATTATCTATTGCTTTCTTAAATATTTTGCAGGACTTCTGTAGCAGTACTCATGCCTGGGCTGGCTGACAATATTCAGGGAAGTCTAAACCACCTCTGCTATTCTTTATCTTATCCATAATAGCTCTTTTCTTGTGGATGAAATGCTTTTATCAAAATATTTCCAGTGCAATGGACTGTGTTTTACACAAACTATTTAAAAGGCACAGACTTCCAATTTCAGGACATGGATTCAGGCTGTAAACAGTGAGTTGAGGTCCCTCCCTGCATTTCCTGGTAAGGTATCTCGGAAGCTTGCTCGTCCTCTCAGTGTTTGCTATTAACCAACAGTACACTGAGCATGCCAGCAGTACTTCTGCACACTCACAGCTTTTTCCCAGGTACCTCACTTAATTCACAAGAGTGGAAGACTAATTGTTATTTCTTCTAAATATAGACCATTTGAGTAATCAGATCTTGGCAGAGAAAGAAACAAGTAGAGAGATTTAAAACAATCTGAAAAAGACTGGAAGTGATGATCTCTTGGTGCTGCACAGTGCTCCACAGGAAAGCAAAAATCTGTGAACATAGGCTTAGAAACAATCAAAGGGGATAAAATGAGAAATCTTAATTAGTTTCTCTGATGTGAGGGCAAAATTACTGGAGGTATGAGTAGTATAAATGGTTATGGGAATGTGAAAGAGAAAGAATTTTGTAATGGCAGGACAGAGATGAACCGAAGTGGAGGTGATATTTGCTTACAAATTTTTCATCATTTTAAGAAACATATCAATATCATGGATTCCAATTTACTCAAATGAGTTATTCTTTATGATAAGCTCTATACTTGCTAACCTTCAAGTATCTCGTGTTGTGTGAGCTTTAGAGGCCGCACAGACTGGCTTTCCTGCAACATTGCATAGACACCATTTTGTTCCAGTGATCTGAAAAAAAAATAATGTCTTTCACTCTTTCAGTGAAGTTCTTCCTTTATAAACTTACATCTGGAGTTTTAAAAGTCACTGTGGTGGAGCATGCAACTTGGTAGTGACTGCTTTATTGTGTCTTGAAACTATGTGTCTTATTTAAACTCATTGCATCCCATTTTACCTGCTTAGGTTCTTTATTGAACCTGACTTATGGTATTTTCGCCGATGCTTGCAGCCTTACAAGATTCAATCTTATAATTTATTGGTATACAGAGACACAGACATTCACTGAAGCTGCTTTTATTGTAATGTCTTATCAAATGGGTTTAATTTATTTCAGAACGTGGGCCTCCCTATTATTTGCTTTGCAGTGAAGAGAATTTATGGCAGAAGAGGCTGACTCTGACTTTTCAGATATATCTTCCCAGGCTTGTTGATTTCAGTTTTCTAATATTATTCTTCTTATTTCAATTATGGCAGTTAAAAAAGTCACAGCAAATAGAAAAAATTATTTTTCAAAGGAGCCCAGTAGTCACTATGCTCCCCTTTCTCCATGAGATGTCACAGGTGGTGAAAGGAGGTGCTCAGAACAGATTTTATGGTTGACAAAGAAAATAAGTGAGGTATTGCTGTGGATTGAACTTCATAATATAGAAGTCATCAGTATAGTTTCCAGGGGATATTTTTCATTGGCTTGCATAACGAGTCTACAAATGAAATCTGCAGACAGTCTTTTTCAATCAAAAATCTTTAAGAGAAAGATCTCTCATTTGAAAGAACATTTGATGGTCAGCTCTTCCTCTCCTTCCTCTTGCCCACCCCAAATTCCACTATAATATGCCTTCTGCTGTTCCCAGCACTGTAGAAACAAATCTACAAAAAAGGATGTTTCTACAGCAGGAGAAAGTGCACGAAACATGTTTAGAATAAGGAAAGAAGATGAAAATGCAAATGCTGCCTGTTTTGTGTCAGCACTTCATGAAAAGCAGTGTATGCTGCTATCAAAGAAAGTGACAAATGATGGGTACTGTTACCAGTTTGAATAAGCCCATAATTTACAGGAAATAGTCATGTTTCTCATGCTTATATGTAGTGCTTTCACATTTTATACTCCTACGCTCCTTTTTCGTGTATTTAGCAAAAGGCGTTAAACTTCTGCTAAATTTGAAAAGTGTGAGGGAAACAATGTGCACAGCTCTAGCAAGGTTTCATTGAATCCTGCACATCACAAAAATCAGAGAGCAGTTAAATCATCAATGTAATCATGTTTTTATTGCAGCCACTCCTAACACACTTAGAAATTGGTATCTTTGAATCAACTAATCATTTTCCTTAGTCACCATATCAACCATGTCTTGCTGAAAACTTCAAAAATCTAGTAAGCTTCAAGTAGAAAGATGTAAAACTAAATTAAGGATGGCTTTTATTTTTTTGACAATGAAAAAAAAGGACAACAGCTAAAAAATTTAGGCTCCTAATCATGTAATCTTCCCGAAGTAAGGTTGTTCACACACATAATTCTGCAGATTGTCATTTTATATGTTTAAAAGAAATTATCATTATAAACGATAACACAATATCTATCTCATAAATTAGGACTATTCTCCACTGATTTATTAAGATACTGGACACTTGCTTCAGGAAATTTTTCAAAACAGGCAAATGTACATTCCTCTAAGTAAAACTAACAGAATTTCTAACAGTTTTTACATTTCTTTCATTATTATCTGTTATTAATACTAATTATTGATAATTAAAAATAATTAGTAATTAGTGTAAATAATACTTTTTTAATAATTGCACTAATTATTAAGCAGAAATACTCAAACTGAAGATGTTATTAAAGAATAGGACTTTTTTTGTGTGTAAGAAACCTTAAAATCAAGAGTTTTGTAGAAAATTAAAATTTAAAATTAGTGCAG
>WBNQ01022788.1:12563-23947 GCA_013401375.1 Spizella passerina | reverse complement strand
TTCCTTATTTTGCTTTGCTTATGCACAGAACTTTCAATTCACCTATTAAACTTCCTTTATCTTGATCCACATCTACTCTCCTTCATTCTGCTTTCTTCTCATCCCATGGGAAAGGAGGGTGAATGAAGAGTTGTGTGGATGATTGGCTGCTAGCCAGGTTCAGCCCAGAGAAATCACACATTCTACACAATAAGCAAAAGAAGATTGATATTGATGCTTGTGTAACACGAAAAAAAAATCTTTACAGTCAATACATGAATTGAAAAATATGTCTGAAATGAGGACTGAATCAGGGATTTACAATCTAACAATGGCCTGCTTTCTCTTCACACACAGTTTCCAAACCCAAAAGTGTTAAAAACAGCAGTTGATCAAGTCAGTGCAAAGCCTACTGTTTGCCGAATGAATGATACAAAAACTGCAATGATTGGATCATTGTGTGAATATTTTGAATAATGTGGATAATAAAAGTGTCATTGATATCAGTAATTCAAACACGATTTTTGTAGAGACAGCAGTAAATGTTAAACAAACTGTCAGCATAACTAAAATAAATATATGCCACTTTTCTAAATTTTCAGTGATCATTAGAGTACTAGCTAAAGTGTTCAAAGAATGAATGCTTAGTGCTGAAAAGAGAGACACATAAAAAGAAGATAAGCAGAAAATAATCTCAGACTTTACTGACTTATTACAGGAAAAAAATATGTCAATTTCCTGAGGAAAAAAAGAACACAGTAAAGACACAGTTTTCAGAAGTAGCAAGGGAAATAAATTCTTCATGAGTTAAAAAATGTTTATCACCTGTCTATATTATAATGAAAGGGAGAAGAACCAAAGTAGTAGAAAGTGTGGAAAAAAAAGAGCATAGGAAAACCTTGAAGTCCCCAGCTGCACATTCTCAGGAAATTGTTCTCCCTCAAAGTAGATGCTAAGGCAGGAACTTACTGAAGTATATGAAACTACAGTACTCAAGGCAGGAAGGAAGATACTGTGAATGAAGTCGGAAGAGTCTCTGGTTCATTCCAATAGACAATAGAAAATAGAAAGGCAACATTCTTCCAATTCTGCAGAACACAATTCAGTAAGCAAACCAGAAAATATGACACATCCATAGGGACAGACATCTAAAATTTTTTGCTATGTTTTTTGGATAAGTAAGAATCTGCAGATGTATGAGAAGATGAGGCCCATACCATGAAGAGTCTTTAAAGAAATCTTAATCACAATTACACCTCTGAGTGTATTGGCCCTGCCTTTGCCTACACTACACTTCCAGAATCCCAGTCAGAGCTGGCTTCAAGCCATAGTAATTATATCAGTATAGAATTATGTCTGACTGAATGAATGTTTATTGTTTTCACTAAACATTTTACAACCAGCCAATTTAGTGGACATAAATCTATGTAGTTTCAGGGAATTACAGGGTTTGATATATAACCATTATCATCTGGCACATTAGTGGAAAGTAGTTCAAAATGTTTAAAATACGTTACATTAGACTGTTAAAGGAAGAAAAGCACTTTTAAGCCACACAGTTTGAAACGATTTTTCCTTTATTATGCAGGGACATTTAATATGCAATCCTGATCACATAAAGGCAAAATGAAAGGTTAACCTTGATTTTGGAAATTGCTGGGGCAGAAGATTTGCAAGGAGTATGATGTAGATTTCACTGTGTCTTTTCTTTGTACAAGATGTATATAAAGATTAATAGTCTCAGATCTTAAATGTTTTGGTGGTCTGAGATAAGTCTGTTGTATAAATTATTCTAATCTTTCCTACATTAAAATCCTCACAGGCTGGTTTAAGTTTTGTCCTGTCACCATATAAATTTCCATGACAAATCAAACACGTCATTTACATTTACATTATATGACATAGGAATGAGATAATATAAGCTTGCACTATTCAAGCAATGTTATGTATAGCTCCTAATAAACTTAAGAAGATATTTTTATCTGGTAAAGCACAAAATTATAACAAATGGTGAAGTATTTATTTTTTAATGAATAGCAGAGAAATGACAGTATGTATGTTGGTGAAAGAAAAATAATAGCAATAATTATGTTTATTAGCACTTTTCCTTCATCATACATTGCTATTCCTCTTGAGAAAAAATGGGGAGGATATATATTGTGTCCATATTTCCAGAACTGATAAATAGAAAGATATTAATTCCCTGAACACCATGTTGTTGGAAACTGGAAAGATATTCTGAGTATGAGGCTCTAAATCTTCACTCACCTTCACTCATGTTTCAACATGATTTCTTCAGCATCTTAAAGTACTGGTCTAAGTACTTTTGTATAACTCTTCCAGGATTTTTGACCTTTTCCTGAAGCATACTTGCAAAAATATGGTAGAAGTGACAGAACTATGTCTTATAATTTAGGTTAGATGTGAGTGTAGACAGTCCTCCAAAGTTCTCTTGTGTTTCCTAAATTAATAACTGGGAGGAAAAAACCTACAACAAAAACAACAAAAGATGTAATTTGCCAAAGGTCACTATCAGATTGCAAAGTAATCTATAGTAATATCAACATAGTTCCCTCTATCACATGGTAATACTAACAAGTTTGATGTCCTACTTTAACACATACAAAACCCAAGCTGTAATAATATTTGCATGTACAAAACATCTTAGGTAATCCATGAGAGTCCATCTAATTAGACTCTAAATTACCATGAGAAGCTTCAAGTAATTATCAGTTTTGCTGTTTCTGGGGAAAACTCATCTGAGTTTCATCTGATGTTATAAAGTTGATTGCACTGTCTTCACTGGAATTAACACTAATAGACACCAGAGAGATTCACAGGTCTCAGGTTATGAAAATATTTAAGCACTTCCTTAATTTTAAGCAAATGAATAACCCTTTTGACTTTGCTATATCATACCTCTACAGAACTTGAGATTGTTGCCTTAATGTCTTCCTGCACTCTGCAATCAGAAAACTGGACTTTGTCACTAATGTTAAGAGATATTATAAGTGACTAGTCCAACTTGGCACTAGTTGGAAAGCATCCTGAGGGATATGGGTCAGGCAAAGGACAAAGTCAGGACCCAGAATTTTAAGAAACCAAATTTTTATTTATTTAAAGAATTTGTTAATCGGAAAGTGCCCTCAGGGACACGGGTGCAGAACAGAGATAGCAAATCTTTAAGGAAACATTTCAGAGAACAAGAGCTCTAAAATCCCAGATGTAAGAAATAAGAGAAGGAAGGCAAGAGACCAGCATGACTGAGTCAAGACCTGCTGGTCAAACTAAAGATCAGGAAGGAAATGCAGAGGCAGTGGAAGCAGGGCCAGGCAACCTGGAAAGAGTAGGGTAATGCATAAACTGATTTTTTTACCTGCACAGCTTAGCTAAAGAAAAGTTTGGATTGATTCCTCAGTTTTCATTAATTTTTTTCAATATAAATTCCTATGAAAGAGAAACTTGAAGATTAAAACAAGAACTAAGGAACTAGAAGTACATAAGAGTTTGCATTTCCCATTAACAGCAGGTTGTTTCTGTATCCATGCACATATAGGAATAAGCAGTATAGCTTTCTGAATTAGCAGGTCTTAGAAACATGATTTGATAAAATAAATAAATAATGCTTCCTCAAGCCAGAATATATTTTGCTTGCTATTCTTAGAAATTCACCAACCATCTGTGGTCTAATATTTGTTGACCTCAATACATTATGGATGGCAATGCTAGATAAATATTTTTGTTAAGAAATCCATAAGAAAATGCCTTGGGATTTAGCTGCATGGCTCACAAATCTCTTCACAGGCTGTTGGTTTTTTTATCTGTTGGTTTTTAATCTGCTTTTATTACACATTTATGCATATTTTAAAACCAGACACTAATACAAATAGGAAATTAAATATATAAGATGCTATCTTTGCTTTTTTTCCTACAGCTCTAAGATAATGTGTAGAGTCTGTTCCATTTTCTATCAGCCACTCAGTTCTTTTTTATAATGAAAAATTAATCCTGGTGAAATGTTAAGGAACTCACTTTGTTCTTATTGCTGCCATAATCCTTTTAAGAATATTGGGATAGATGAGATTTCTTATCATGAAACTTCATTGATAAAAGCTGGGTTTTGCTCACCACAAGGTAGTTCAGTCAATTATTTATAGCCTTTTCTCATATACTTCCACCTGTCTCATGCCTCTACAGAAGTTTATCTTGACTATTAGACAGAAAGCAGTCTTGAAGGAAATAATGAACTCCTGTTTTGTCTTTCAATTTTTCTAAACTCTATTATATGCAGACTGTGTTTTACAGTGGCATTGGAATTTGGGAGGTTTTGGGGTTTTCTTACTATATGCAAAAAACTAATGCTTGCAAAACTTTTACCTGGTCTTCTTGTGAACTTCATAGATTTATCCCTACAGGCATTTATTCTGATTCAATTTCATAAGGTCCCTGACAGCCCATTCCTCCAGCCTGCTGAGGTCCATCTGGTAACAGTCATTATCCCAATCATATTGACTCATTACTCTATTTGGAGTTATCTGTAAACTTGTTAATCAATCACTTCATCACCTCCTTCAGATCATTAAAAAATATGCAGGTCCCACTATAGACTCCTGGAGTATTTGCCTTCCTACTGCTCCTGAGATAGACCATGACATTTTAATCACTACATTTTGTGGCAAATCTTCCAACCTGTTCTGAACAGCATTAAGTCATTCTCCAATCTAGACCATGTAAGTCTAATTTTTATACAAGAGGAGCCAAGGTGACTGTTAAGACTGTTACATGAACAAGCTGGAATTAAATGTTTTGAATCAGTGACTTCTGTAGTGGATAAACCTTTGCTTGATACCAGGTGCCTACCAAATTGCTCTATCACTCCCCTTCCAAGGTGGATTGGGAGAAGAATATAAGATGGAAAACAGCTCATAGGCTGAAATAAGGCAGTTTACTGAGACAAGAGAAAAAGTTTGTGCATGAATAAGCAAAGGAAAAAAAAAAGTTTAATCTCTACTTCCCATCATCAAGCAATGTTCTGCCACTTCCCAAGAAGCAGAGCTATCAGCGCATGTAGTGGTTCGTCCAGAAGGGAAACAAATAATTGCAAATAATAAATACCTGGTCTCCTCCCCTCCATTTCCACTTCCTCTTAGCTTTTATATCTGAACTGTGTCACATGGGATGGAATCTCCCTTTGGTCAGTTCTGGTCAGCTGGGCTGGCTGTGTCCCCTCCAGGCTCTTTCCCACTCCCAGCCCTTGATGGGGAGGGGGAAAGGCTGAGACAGCTCTGCTGCTGTGCCAGCCCTGCCCAGCAGCACCCAGACCACTGCTGTGTTAGCAGCGCCTTTCCAGCTGCCAGCGCCCAGCACAGCTCTGGGAGGGCTGCAGTGAGAAAATTAATGCCTGCTCAGCCAGGCTCAATGCAACTCCAAATGAGGTTCTCTCAGATTTTTTGTTTGGTTAGAGGAGAAGGCAGAATATAAAACTGGTAAATTGATATAATTCAATTACAAAGTCTGTACAGTTAATACTGCACTAAAATCATAGTCTTCTTAACAATGTTACCTGGACTTCCACAACATTAAAGTTAGGGTGACTTTATAAATACAAAATCCTTGTTTTGGTACGATTGATCTTTATGCATACTCTTAAAATAGGACTATTTCTTACATTGGATTATTCATTTCCCCAAGAGTCTTCAAGATACTGAACACTCTGGCCTTCATCCAGCAAAGCACTTAATCACATAATTTCCTATTCATTTTAGTCTTATGTTTTTGGAGGCTTGAATTTAAGCTTTAGTGCTTGTTTGGACTTGGGTCAAACTGTTCAGCAGCAAGAAGGAATGATCCTGCTTTAAGTTATTCAGGAGAAAAAAACAGTAATATTTGGACATAAATTATAAAAGATGCTTTCTGTAGGAGACATGAAACAGGCAGATCAGTAAAGAAAATGTATTTCAAATGGTTCAAAGAAAAAAACCTCAAATAATTAAGCTCTTGTTCCTTGTAAAGATTGTATCGAAAGAAGAAATACTATCCCTTAAGCTTCATTTTTCCAATTTCCTTTATATTATTTTATTAGCTCTTTCTTTCCCTGAGAAGGTTTTGTATCTCACTTTAAAAGACATAATATATGATAATGAAAATTCTGTTGCAGTTGTGCACAATTAAGTACAAGCTTTTATAATTTAAAATTGAAAATTTTATATATATAGTTTTATAACCCACACTGAGACAGAACACATGAAGGAAGAAGATGAAACTGTATGATTGCACCTATGAGTACTTATCAAATTCACTAATTTGTATTTGTGAAATACATATATATTAATTGTCTTTACTTAGACACAATTGTGACAGATCTTTCTTACATAGAAAGATTTGTGAGAGAAAAGACAGACCACCAATTCCAAATGTCAACCTTGCACCACCACCATGTCCTTAAGTGCCACACCCACAAGTTTTTTGGACACTTCCAGACATGAAGACAATACCACTTCTCTTGAAAGTCAGTTCCAATGCTTGACAACAATTTATGCAAAGAAATTTTTCCTCACAATTAATCTAAACTCAAGTACTCCCAGCACCAAGAAATCCACATTTAAATCCTGATGCCAAGATAAACAAGTCAACAGATAATAAACATTAAAAGCTTGGCAGCAATAAAGGTATGTTAGCTTTTCTTTTTAGCTTCCTAATGATGGTGTCATTAGAAACACCTGCTAAGGCCTGCAGATAAGGAGCAGCTGTTTGACGAGACCTTCCTTAAGGGATATGTAAAGTAAGCACAAGATCCTGTCTGGTGATTTGCTGAGTCTTAAAACAAAGCTGTCAGTAAGACACTATGTTAATAAAAATGCAGTTCTTTGGCATGACACACTACATTCAGAACCCAAACTTTATACTTAACTAAAAAAGATAAAAGGTGATCAGACTTTTCTGACAAAAATACAAAAATCTGGTGTATTGGTGATTAGTGCAAAGACACTGAAGAGACTATGACCAGGTAAGCTCCAAGCTTGATGTGCTATTCCATCAAATGATGCCAAGTTCTGCAGAGAGTTCAAACATGCAGTCTTTCCAACTCCAAGGTTGTTTTACCAACTGTATTTATCAGGTCATTCAGAGTCTACTTTAAAGGTCTTTCCCTACCAGATTGCTTGTTATAGCACTGAAAAGGGCCTCCCACAGACAGTTTTTGGAAATAACTTACATTTACTTGAACTGTGAGGTGTGCACTTCCTAAAAAGTAATTATTGGGGAAGACAACATGATGGAAGTAGAATAGTTCAGAATGTAGTAATTTATTTTATTAGAAGAAATAAAACATAATGTATGAATTAAATAAGCAAGAGGTTTACATTTAAGTAGCAGTCATGTTGTTCCACAAGTGTTCCTTATTAGAAGTGTGTAGGTGTATACATACATATATCTCTATATATAGTGGGGGGTGTGTATATATATAATGCTATTCGAGGGAAATTTTTTTCTACATAAGTACTATTTTAACTAAAACCCTAAACATATGCAATTTATTTATTGTCCTTAAAGAAAAGATTAACCCCCATTAATGCAAAAATCTGTTAATATTGAAAATGGGAGTTAATACTGGAAGTAGGAACTTTCAATAAAAGATATTATATAAGTGCCATGAACAAAATACTAAGGAAAAATCCATGTCTGTGTTAGCTCAAAGAAGATATATTATAGAAGAATAAGCCTCTGAATTTTCTAAACAACTTATGTAGTGTGAAAAGAGGACAATGTGCCATACCACAGAATTTCATTATATCCTAAAAATTTCATTTATGTCTTAAATTAGAAATTATCAAATGCTATCAAGAAGTGAAAAAGTCAAGTTTCTTTCCTCATCTATCAATTTGAAAGGAACATCAGCCTCTGGATAATTGCTTTGGTTTTGTTTTCCCAGATGATGTGGTTTACTCTATTTTATGTCAAAGAAAGCTTAAGGAATTGTTCCTCATACACTAGAGTATTAAACACACAGAAATTTTTCCTACAGTTCAAAAAGGTTTTTCCCATCATTTTGTCATTTAATTCATTTCCCCCAGTCCTAAACAATTTAGATGTTATAAATTAGTATTTTCTAGTGGAAATAAATGTTTCCTAGATAGATCAGACCAACAAACTCTACTATATTTAAATCCCAGACCTGATTCTCCAAATGCCTATATAACTATTACTTGCATTCGTCTTCCTGATGAATTTGACTTCAAAGGGATGAAACATGAAAGTAAAATTAATCAACTGCAGTAATATTTGCTGAATTGGGCCCTTAGAGAACATGTTATTCAGGCTAGAAATGCATAAAACACTAAAGAGACAATATTGTAAATAATAGTATTTCTTTATGTGATATATTTTGAGAAAATGTAAACACGAGTTCTCTCAATCTAGAGCATACTCTGAGGTAAAGTGCATTTCTTGAAAATCTGTCCTCTTTGCACAGAATATTAAAATTATCAACATGCAACAGTCCTTTCTTCTCCCAGGGTTATTCAATTGTATGCATGAAGTGGTGATATTTCAAACATTATTGACAACTTACCTGCATCTAACACAACACCTGGATGGATAGAAGACAGCTAGAGAATGGGAAATGTAACTCATTTTGTAAATGTAGACAATCTATTCAGATTTTTCCACAGCTTGAGTAAACACCTCCTGCTTTAGGGTAAACACCTCTCAGTTTAAGGAAAGATGAAAATCTTTCCTGTTCCATCTCCCTATGTCATTAATTGGCCCTTTGGTTTGTTTGCTGTTATAACAAGTTTTCATATCAGTACTGGAACAATGTTCTTTTAAAAAATTACATTTAATAAAGAGATTTATCCAAATTATTATTATTAGGGGTTTTTTGCCTCCAATAAATAGATTTATACCCCTGTCAGATGTAAATACTAAGAATTTCTTATATCTCAATTTTTCCAAGTTTTTAACATTGTCTATTTTTTACACTTAGCATGTCACATTTGCTTTGTTTTTACTTTATTCTTTTTTAAAATATATATATTATTGTCCTCTTAAGTATATATTTTATTGGCTCATGTTATCTGAAAGGGTTGCATGAGCTGCCCATCAGAGGGCACTAACAGAGCATCCAGTGTCTTATCTCACCCTGCGCAGGGTATAACGTCACCTGTGTGGCCATCCTGGTTTCAGATTCCCTTAAGTGTCTTATGCTTGAAGCTACAAATCAATCTTGTAAGCACTGAGGGTGTGCACAGATCCCTGAAGGTAGCTTTTCAGAGATACAGTCAATGCCTACTTCAGCAACTTGGATTTACAGTAAATTTAAGCCTAAAGGCAGCCAGTGCAGAAGTAAACAGAGCAACATAAGCTAGTAACACACTATAAAAATAACACTAAAATAATTTTAGCTCCTTTTTAGATAGCAATTTATGTTAGAAAAAATGTTTTAGATTATACCCCTTATTTCATATTTGTACTTTTCTCAATATTCTTTTTGCTTTTCACATCTTTCATCTCTTAATCAAACATTCTCAGGTGAATTAAATTGAACTTCACTCATGCAACACTGGTGAAATTTTCTGAGATCTAAAATAATGTAAACTACATCAGAGTTATTCCATAAGGTACCATGATTATTGGAAGAGATGCTTGATATTATGTCTTCACCCAGCAACATTTATTTGAATTATGGATGCAATTTTAACTCCAAGTATTGTAAACCTCTGTTTTATATTTCATAGAGAAGGCCGCATAAAATACAGTGCTTTAAAGCAATAAAAGAAATTTAATGAGAAGTACAACTTTCACATGTATAAAATACTTTACAAAAGGGTTGATTTTATTAATATCTGTATTTTGTTCATTTCATGGCTGGCAGTGTTGTTAGAACTCTGTATGTAATGAAAACTATCTTTGATCCTTTTAAGAAATGATAGTAAAAGAAAAAAATACCAAAAAATTTGAGTTTAACTATTAANATTTTTTTCTACATAAGTACTATTTTAACTAAACCACTAAACATATGCAATTTATTTATTGTCCTTAAAGAAAAGATTAACCCCCATTAATGCAAAAATCTGTTAATATTGAAAATGGGAGTTAATACTGGAAGTAGGAACTTTCAATAAAAGATATTATATAAGTGCCATGAACAAAATACTAAGGAAAAATCCATGTCTGTGTTAGCTCAAAGAAGATATATTATAGAAGAATAAGCCTCTGAATTTTCTAAACAACTTATGTAGTGTGAAAAGAGGACAATGTGCCATACCACAGAATTTCATTATATCCTAAAAATTTCATTTATGTCTTAAATTAGAAATTATCAAATGCTATCAAGAAGTGAAAAAGTCAAGTTTCTTTCCTCATCTATCAATTTGAAAGGAACATCAGCCTCTGGATAATTGCTTTGGTTTTGTTTTCCCAGATGATGTGGTTTACTCTATTTTATGTCAAAGAAAGCTTAAGGAATTGTTCCTCATACACTAGAGTATTAAACACACAGAAATTTTTCCTACAGTTCAAAAAGGTTTTTCCCATCATTTTGTCATTTAATTCATTTCCCCCAGTCCTAAACAATTTAGATGTTATAAATTAGTATTTTCTAGTGGAAATAAATGTTTCCTAGATAGATCAGACCAACAAACTCTACTATATTTAAATCCCAGACCTGATTCTCCAAATGCCTATATAACTATTACTTGCATTCGTCTTCCTGATGAATTTGACTTCAAAGGGATGAAACATGAAAGTAAAATTAATCAACTGCAGTAATATTTGCTGAATTGGGCCCTTAGAGAACATGTTATTCAGGCTAGAAATGCATAAAACACTAAAGAGACAATATTGTAAATAATAGTATTTCTTTATGTGATATATTTTGAGAAAATGTAAACACGAGTTCTCTCAATCTAGAGCATACTCTGAGGTAAAGTGCATTTCTTGAAAATCTGTCCTCTTTGCACAGAATATTAAAATTATCAACATGCAACAGTCCTTTCTTCTCCCAGGGTTATTCAATTGTATGCATGAAGTGGTGATATTTCAAACATTATTGACAACTTACCTGCATCTAACACAACACCTGGATGGATAGAAGACAGCTAGAGAATGGGAAATGTAACTCATTTTGTAAATGTAGACAATCTATTCAGATTTTTCCACAGCTTGAGTAAACACCTCCTGCTTTAGGGTAAACACCTCTCAGTTTAAGGAAAGATGAAAATCTTTCCTGTTCCATCTCCCTATGTCATTAATTGGCCCTTTGGTTTGTTTGCTGTTATAACAAGTTTTCATATCAGTACTGGAACAATGTTCTTTTAAAAAATTACATTTAATAAAGAGATTTATCCAAATTATTATTATTAGGGGTTTTTTGCCTCCAATAAATAGATTTATACCCCTGTCAGATG
>WBNQ01022788.1:0-12447 GCA_013401375.1 Spizella passerina | reverse complement strand
TCTTATCTCACCCTGCGCAGGGTATAACGTCACCTGTGTGGCCATCCTGGTTTCAGATTCCCTTAAGTGTCTTATGCTTGAAGCTACAAATCAATCTTGTAAGCACTGAGGGTGTGCACAGATCCCTGAAGGTAGCTTTTCAGAGATACAGTCAATGCCTACTTCAGCAACTTGGATTTACAGTAAATTTAAGCCTAAAGGCAGCCAGTGCAGAAGTAAACAGAGCAACATAAGCTAGTAACACACTATAAAAATAACACTAAAATAATTTTAGCTTCTTTTTAGATAGCAATTTATGTTAGAAAAAATGTTTTAGATTATACCCCTTATTTCATATTTGTACTTTTCTCAATATTCTTTTTGCTTTTCACATCTTTCATCTCTTAATCAAACATTCTCAGGTGAATTAAATTGAACTTCACTCATGCAACACTGGTGAAATTTTCTGAGATCTAAAATAATGTAAACTACATCAGAGTTATTCCATAAGGTACCATGATTATTGGAAGAGATGCTTGATATTATGTCTTCACCCAGCAACATTTATTTGAATTATGGATGCAATTTTAACTCCAAGTATTGTAAACCTCTGTTTTATATTTCATAGAGAAGGCCGCATAAAATACAGTGCTTTAAAGCAATAAAAGAAATTTAATGAGAAGTACAACTTTCACATGTATAAAATACTTTACAAAAGGGTTGATTTTATTAATATCTGTATTTTGTTCATTTCATGGCTGGCAGTGTTGTTAGAACTCTGTATGTAATGAAAACTATCTTTGATCCTTTTAAGAAATGATAGTAAAAGAAAAAAATACCAAAAAATTTGAGTTTAACTATTAAATAAAACTCTAAGAAGAAAAAAATTCTGACTTCTGAAACAACTTTAGAAAACCTTATTTTGAAATGAATATCCATTACTTGTAAGCATGTTTTTTGAAGCTCTGCAGTATAGTTTAATTTGGTTTTCAGAGATAGTACATGTCATGTTAGCAATTGGTAAAAAAAAAAACGGAAGTTTGCAACAAACAGACCTAAGAAAACAAATCTCAAAAAAGGCATAGGTTTTACAAACAAACCCTGAATGCTTTTTATTTTGAAGTAGTAGTGTGCTTTGTTGAGATTGCTAGAAACTGGCTGATCATCCTCAAGGAAACTCAATCCATTTATTGACAGTCATAAGAAAAAGATATTTATCTTGTGATCTTCCCTTTTGAAACTACAATAAGGAGCATAGTGGCTGAATCTCTTCAGTTGCCAAAAGACATGCACAACCTCATAGTTCATTGTTTTCAGTCACCCTTTTTCCTGCCTATAGTCTTGGATGTAAATGTGAACACTGCAGTTAAAATTGTTTTTCATATAAAAATTCCTAATAAGAAAAATTGAATCAATCATATCTTTCTAAAATAAAATTTTCCATGCTTGTCTTTTCTCTTAATTTTTTTTCTTGGACTGCATTGTTAAGATTATTATAACGTGTATTGCCAATAAGTATTCACTACTGAAAAGACACTGGGGTTGATACTTTTTTAACATTCATGCATATGAAAAGATAGTATTTACTTGCTGCTCAACTTCACAGTATTGCATATGTATTAAGATGCTATACTGTTTCAAAGGACATTTTATTGTGAATGAGTGAAAAAGAATAAAGAAGAAATATGTAAAAAAAATTAAGCACATCTGATTTCTAGAGCTATTTCCTACCTTAACCTTCAACTATAAGCAAGATTTTTGTGATAATTATCTGTACAAAGCAAAGACAATATCTAACTACCTCATTTGTATAATCATAAAATATTACAAAGGTTTTGCATTTTCCAGATTAAAATGTAGTCTTTTAATATGTACAAAATGGTTTGGAAAACTGTGGGCAATGTTTCAGAAGCCTGAGGAAAAAATATTTTCTTCTATCTCTGAATTCCTCTTCCTGTAAGGATTAAGCATAAAGAATATAAAGAAAAAAACCTGGTTCTCTACTTGTGATGTTAATAAAGCTATATGATACAAAAAAAGTTTTTCCATCGCATATGGTTGCACTTGATTGGCATGAAGCATCTCTTAAAGGCATCCATCTCTTTATGAATGGAATAGTGATTCATCACAAATAGTTTTCTTTGCTTAAAAATTAGGAAGAGAATTAAATATATTTATACTGATGTGCTGGTTTTGGCTGCAGCACAGTTGATTTTCTTCTCAGTAGCCAGTATGGGTCTTTGTGTTGTGTTTGTGCTGAAAACAGGGTTGATAATACAGGGATGTTTTCATTACTGCTGATCAGTGTTCTCACTTTTACCCTTCGGATTTTCTCCCCGCTCCCGCTGAGAGGGAATGAGCAAGTAGCTCTGGGCCTTAGTTGCCAGCTGGTGTTAAACCATGGCAGCTGGTTTTCTTCTGTCTCTGTTGAGATTATTCATGTCACCTGTTTTACACTCCTGAGTAGACATTGTCTATTTTTATTATGCAGTTCTGTGCAGGCATCCAGAGAAAAAAATATTAGTAAGTGAAGTAAAGCACATCAAATAAGATACATGTCATCTGACATCCAATGTTCTGTGTCTGGCGTAATCTAGTTGTCTACATTTTCTCCATAACTAACAGGCAAAACTAGTTAACATCATCTAGTCCTTCACAGGTAGTGCTTTTGAGCTTGGATTTGTTATCTTTAATCTGCTTCTTGTTGCCAACAGACATAATTAAGCAATTAATTTTAGGCGCTTAGCTGAAGTTATGTGAGATGGTTAATGACTAAACCAAATAAACAGAAAATTAAATCAAATAAACCAGAGTTCTATTAATTTTTTTCAAAATTTACAGATGAACCCCATTTCTACGTGCAATTGAATTTAAAGCTTAACATCTTAACAAACAACCTTGTTGATAATCCTTCTGCATTTCAATATTTAAAATTGGTGTATTCTAATAATATAATTGGATATTTATGTATTATTGCACCCATTACAATCTTATAAAAATCATTGGTATTTGATTGCATTAAAACCAGAGGGGAAAAAAGACACCTTTTTACTTACTATAATGTAAAAATCCTACTATTGTAATTTTGGATACTATTATGCCTGGCTTTGAATAAATCAATGAACTTTAATGCACTACATTACAGCTTAATCTGCAAACATCTGGAAACGAACTGGAACACATCATTAAATATCCAGGTTAGTTAGTGTCGTGTAACAGAGGAGCTGCCTTAGTGAGTTAGTGAATTGCTTCATTTGCTCCAAACTCTTGTTTCTAGATCTGGGTAATAGTCAGTGTTTCTTAAAAAAAAGTTCTTGCTATTTGAAAAAAACGTCTTTACTCTTATAGCAGGGAAATGTAGAGACTGATTTAGACACATCTCTCCTGCTATGGAGAAGCAATGAATAGTNGAAAAAAATTCTGACTTCTGAAACAACTTTAGAAAACCTTATTTTGAAATGAATATCCATTACTTGTAAGCATGTTTTTTGAAGCTCTGCAGTATAGTTTAATTTGGTTTTCAGAGATAGTACATGTCATGTTAGCAATTGGTAAAAAAAAAAACGGAAGTTTGCAACAAACAGACCTAAGAAAACAAATCTCAAAAAAGGCATAGGTTTTACAAACAAACCCTGAATGCTTTTTATTTTGAAGTAGTAGTGTGCTTTGTTGAGATTGCTAGAAACTGGCTGATCATGCTCAAGGAAACTCAATCCATTTATTGACAGTCATAAGAAAAAGATATTTATCTTGTGATCTTCCCTTTTGAAACTACAATAAGGAGCATAGTGGCTGAATCTCTTCAGTTGCCAAAAGACATGCACAACCTCATAGTTCATTGTTTTCAGTCACCCTTTTTCCTGCCTATAGTCTTGGATGTAAATGTGAACACTGCAGTTAAAATTGTTTTTCATATAAAAATTCCTAATAAGAAAAATTGAATCAATCATATCTTTCTAAAATAAAATTTTCCATGCTTGTCTTTTCTCTTAATTTTTTTTCTTGGACTGCATTGTTAAGATTATTATAACGTGTATTGCCAATAAGTATTCACTACTGAAAAGACACTGGGGTTGATACTTTTTTAACATTCACGCATATGAAAAGATAGTATTTACTTGCTGCTCAACTTCACAGTATTGCATATGTATTAAGATGCTATACTGTTTCAAAGGACATTTTATTGTGAATGAGTGAAAAAGAATAAAGAAGAAATATGTAAAAAAAATTAAGCACATCTGATTTCTAGAGCTATTTCCTACCTTAACCTTCAACTATAAGCAAGATTTTTGTGATAATTATCTGTACAAAGCAAAGACAATATCTAACTACCTCATTTGTATAATCATAAAATATTACAAAGGTTTTGCATTTTCCAGATTAAAATGTAGTCTTTTAATATGTACAAAATGGTTTGGAAAACTGTGGGCAATGTTTCAGAAGCCTGAGGAAAAAATATTTTCTTCTATCTCTGAATTCCTCTTCCTGTAAGGATTAAGCATAAAGAATATAAAGAAAAAAACCTGGTTCTCTACTTGTGATGTTAATAAAGCTATATGATACAAAAAAAGTTTTTCCATCGCATATGGTTGCACTTGATTGGCATGAAGCATCTCTTAAAGGCATCCATCTCTTTATGAATGGAATAGTGATTCATCACAAATAGTTTTCTTTGCTTAAAAATTAGGAAGAGAATTAAATATATTTATACTGATGTGCTGGTTTTGGCTGCAGCACAGTTGATTTTCTTCTCAGTAGCCAGTATGGGTCTTTGTGTTGTGTTTGTGCTGAAAACAGGGTTGATAATACAGGGATGTTTTCATTACTGCTGATCAGTGTTCTCACTTTTACCCTTCGGATTTTCTCCCCGCTCCCGCTGAGAGGGAATGAGCAAGTAGCTCTGGGCCTTAGTTGCCAGCTGGTGTTAAACCATGGCAGCTGGTTTTCTTCTGTCTCTGTTGAGATTATTCATGTCACCTGTTTTACACTCCTGAGTAGACAAGATTGTCTATTTTTATTATGCAGTTCTGTGCAGGCATCCAGAGAAAAAAATATTAGTAAGTGAAGTAAAGCACATCAAATAAGATACATGTCATCTGACATCCAATGTTCTGTGTCTGGCGTAATCTAGTTGTCTACATTTTCTCCATAACTAACAGGCAAAACTAGTTAACATCATCTAGTCCTTCACAGGTAGTGCTTTTGAGCTTGGATTTGTTATCTTTAATCTGCTTCTTGTTGCCAACAGACATAATTAAGCAATTAATTTTAGGCGCTTAGCTGAAGTTATGTGAGATGGTTAATGACTAAACCAAATAAACAGAAAATTAAATCAAATAAACCAGAGTTCTATTAATTTTTTTCAAAATTTACAGATGAACCCCATTTCTACGTGCAATTGAATTTAAAGCTTAACATCTTAACAAACAACCTTGTTGATAATCCTTCTGCATTTCAATATTTAAAATTGGTGTATTCTAATAATATAATTGGATATTTATGTATTATTGCACCCATTACAATCTTATAAAAATCATTGGTATTTGATTGCATTAAAACCAGAGGGGAAAAAAGACACCTTTTTACTTACTATAATGTAAAAATCCTACTATTGTAATTTTGGATACTATTAAGCCTGGCTTTGAATAAATCAATGAACTTTAATGCACTACATTACAGCTTAATCTGCAAACATCTGGAAACGAACTGGAACACATCATTAAATATCCAGGTTAGTTAGTGTCGTGTAACAGAGGAGCTGCCTTAGTGAGTTAGTGAATTGCTTCATTTGCTCCAAACTCTTGTTTCTAGATCTGGGTAATAGTCAGTGTTTCTTAAAAAAAAGTTCTTGCTATTTGAAAAAAACGTCTTTACTCTTATAGCAGGGAAATGTAGAGACTGATTTAGACACATCTCTCCTGCTATGGAGAAGCAATGAATAGTCTTGTAGCAGGCTAGCCAGTGCTAGAAGCAGATCAGGAAACGTTTTCTAGAATCAAAATTAAATCATAAAATGGGAGAACATAAAAACTTACAAACCCCTTATATTATTCCCAATTAACATGCATTTTTGTAGTTCTGATGATTGAATCCTTTCTCAGCTCACCTTCAGTTTATACCAAAAAATATACTTTTTTTTAATGCAAAATGTACTGTCCAAATCTATTACTTCGAGTGACAGTATATTTTTTCCTCAGTATTCCCTTTTCTCTCTTTTGGATATGTTTTTATCACCTCTTTGGATCATGAATTTCAGTGTCAGGAATACTTATGTGAATTACAAGAGGTAATCTGAGTGGTTAACCTCTTATTAGAATACAAAATCTATATGCAGTGTCACTCATAAGCCACTGTCTGAATTTTAAGCATTCATGGCCATTTATCTCATAATACAGTTCAGGCTTTCAATCAGTGTTTAAAAGAGTCAAAAATGAAAACTCTTGCGGAAGTTAAAAAAAAAAAGGAAGAAAGAAAACGTCTTTCAAAATAATAAAGTATAATCTTACAGTCTCCTTTAGACTTTTCTAGATTGAATAAACTGAGGGAATAATAGTTTGAAGACTAGCTTTCTTACACAGCCACTCAAGTAAAGAATATAAGCAGAAAAATATGGGGAAATTTGGTAAGAGGGGTCTTTCAGAACCTCTAAATATGAACATAATGTAAATACACTTTCATAAATAGGAAGGTCTCTGTGTGGAAAGCCTGAAAGAAAGGCCTCAGTATTGCTTTAGATTTTCTGCTGTTTTTTGGTCATAAAACTGTGCTAGTTACAGGGACAGGAGGCAGAGTTTAGCATTATGTGCAGGTGACCACGATTGTGTATTTTACACTTCTCCAGCTCATTGTTAGTTGAGTACCCTTTTAAGGCAGCAGGGGAAGCAGAAAGGTGAGGTGGTCATTCTTCTCAGGCCCGTGGCTGGGGAGGGGAAGGGGCTGGCTGGCTCCCACCATGGCTGCTGCCGCGGGTACGGAGCTTGCCCAGCACCCATCACCCATCGGCAGAGTAGCTCCTGGTCCAAACCAGCTCTCCAGATGCTGTTCTGCCCCCGATTCTTCCTTGGCTGGGAGGAGGAGGTTGAGCCACAGAAAAGAACCTCTGTGGTGCGCTATCCTTTGCTCTCATGAGCATCACATGGCAGACGTCATGGGGGCAACCACAATTTTGCCCTGGACGAGGAGGGGGCACTTGATACCTTGCCTTTGTTGGTTAAGCCATTCTCTTTTTGTGAACTCATTAATTATTATTGTTGTGTTTAGTACAAGCCTCTTTAGGAAATTGTGACTCTGACTTCAGTCTCCCTTAGCATTTATTTCTCCATGCTAGAAAAGGGGATGTCTTGAGTGGCTTAATTTCTCCATTAAGTTTTTAAACCCAGGACAAAAACTAAATTAAAAAGTGTGAGAAATCCATTTACATTTGTCCTTCATAAGTTACTCAACTTCCCACAGTATTCTTTTTTCCTATTACTTTGTCACTGTAACCTCTCATATTATGTAAATCTTACCTTATCATTAATCGTTTGTGTCGCCTTTGCATGAATCTCATTAATCTCTGGTACATCTTTACTGAGATGAAGCAACCAAACTCAAAATAAGGTCATATGAGGACTTTCTAAAACATAGCATTTTCTATATATATTTGTATTTCTATTTATCTGATTTATTTTATCTTGCTTTAAGAGATTTCTTTGGACCAGTTTGTTGATTTTTTTTTGCAAGAAAAATGTTTCTTTTTCTGTTTCTTCTGAATTTGCTTGAGTAAAGTAAAAAGTTCCCCTTCAAACAACCTTTACTGATAGCCAACAAAGTAGCTACTGATGTATGATACACTTCAACATCTGCAAGCCCAAACTATAAATAATGCATTATACTGAATAATAATTTTTGTGGTGTGATATCATTCAACACAGCACTACATGGAGTATTGTACAACCACACACAGTGCTGTAATTTTAAGTTAGGCATTTTATTTTTCTGGAAGAATTTAGTAGTTCAGAAATTATACGGTCACAAACTGTTGAAAAAGTTTATATTCTGTTTAATCTGAAGTGGTGGCAACAATAAGTTCTTCATAACTGTAGATTTTATGTTACTATGTAAATCAAAATAATCAGATTTTTTTTTCTAGAATCAACATCTTAGATGAATTATTACAATAATTAATGCATTACAATTCATTGGTCTAAAACTTGTTTTTACGTTGACCTGACCGACCCAATAATATTTGAGGTACTTGGAAAGAGAACTATCTGTTGATATCAAACTGATTTTTTTTTAACAGTAAGAGTATTTTCCATTAAGTATTACTGTAAAACATATCCATGGTTCTTTTTATTCCACATAATCAAAGAATCTTTTAAGTTGGAAAAGACCTTTGTGATCATTGAGTCCAATATTTTACCAATAAATAACTTGTCAACTAGACCGTAGCACTAAATGCCATGTCCGCTTGTTTCTTGAACAACTTCAAGAATGGTGACTCCACCACCTCCCTAGACAGCCCATTCCAATGCCTAACAACTCTACATGAAGAAGTTCTTCCTGTTGTCCAACCTGAACCTTCCCCAGCTCCGCTTAAGGCTCTCTTGTCCTGTCACAAGTTACCTGGGAGAAAAAGCTGACACCCACCTGCATACAACTTCCTTTCAGGCAGTTTTAGAGTGATAACGTTTCCTTGAGCATCCTCAGGCTAAGCAACCCCAGCTCCCCCAGCTGCTCCTCATGACTTACCCTCCACACCCTTCCCCAGCTCCTTTGCCCTTGTCTGGACTCACCCCAGCCCCCCAGTGTCTTTCTTGCAGTGTGGGGCCCAGAACTGGACACAGGATTTGAGGTGTGGCCTCGCCAGTGCCAGGTACAGGGGGACCGTCACTGCCCTGCCCTATTTCTGGCACAGGCCAGGATGCCATTGGCCTCCTTGGCCACCTGGGCACAGCTGGCTCGTGTTCAGCAGCTGTGGAGCAGCGTTGCCCTTTTCTGCTGGGCAGCTTTGCAAGCACTGCTCCCCCAGCCGGCAGCACTGCAGGGAGTTGCTGTGACTGAAGCACTGGGCCTTGCTGAGCCTTGTACAGTTGGCTTCAGCCCATCAGTCCAGCCTGAATACCTGTATGGACAAAACTGACGCAAAACCACGGTTTTTCTTCTTGACTTTTACCTTCATGTAAGAAGTTGCATCAACCCTCTTTGTTTTCTTCATTAATCTTACATTTTTTCCATTACTTAATTAGCTTTTTTCCCCTTTGACAGTTGCTTTGCATTCTTCTTATTATTTTGTTACTGCTGAGATCTGAGGTGTGAAATACAGATTTTAATTCCCTAAACAATTGTCAATAATATTAGCTTATGCAATACAGTGTTTCTCAATTTAAATTACTTCAAATTATTTCTCAGATATTTCAGAAATTATATGTGTTAATATAAAGTGAATGCCAAGAATAATGCATAATGAAATGTCAAGACTGCCTGTGCTCAAGCATAGAACCCCATATTGATTTTTTCTGAATGCACATCTCGGTTTTTTTCATTTTACCTTTTCCCATAGTTTTCTTTGCTAACAAACTAAAAAGGATTTTCCATGAAGATTATTTTGTAATCTTTTGCTCTTCATTGGACTTTGAGTTTTGTGTCCCTGATGATAATGAAGACAGGAAAAGAGTTGTAGAACTAAGATGGTAAAACTAACATCACAAAGTGTATTCTAATAGAGGCCCCTTTGCAGGTTGTGCTACCTGTAGGTAGGAAATTTTCCACCTTATGAAGTGTGGAAGTGATTGTGTTAGCAATGTTTAAGATTTGCAAATATAATTCAATTCAATAATTTAAAAATTACTTCTGGAAGTATTTTTAATGGAGGATAGTGAAATAATTTCAAAAGAATTTCAAAATAGTTCTGGACGGTTATAATCACAGCTCTTTTGATGAACCTTTACAGAAATCTAACTGATAATATGATGGTATTTGTGAATGAAAATTTGCCAGAATAAGATAATGGCAATTTGATCAATCATTGGTGATCACAGTCACAAATAAATCCAGCATGCTTTGCACAGGTAGAATCCAAAATGAAATTTACTGAAGAAAATGGCAAATATTTCTGTTCTTGCTTTTTACCATGTTCACAAATTCTATCATGTTCATTGAAGCTGAGATATTCATTGAGCAGGAACTAGGGTTGATCACTGAGATGAGAATCACAAAATATTTCCCCCTCTGGGTTGCACAAAGAGGGCCTCAGTTATGAAGACAGAAGTCAAACAGATCCATCAAATGATTCTGTGTCGTTGGATCCCAAGATCAAATGAGACCTTTTTATACGCTTGATTAAACTCAATTCTAATTTGGATATAACTTGCTCTTAACTGTATGACCTCATCACAGGAAAGAAAGGCAAAGACAATCATCATGTATATTTGTGCAGGGTGAGCTTGCTTTCTTAAAGATGTGTCATAAACAATAATAGGAAATTTCCACCAGACCTGTGAAGGAATGTGGAGACCTGAACACTTAAACTTTCCAAACTACTCTGGCCCTTCATATCTACTTATATCCTCACTTGACCAGTTTCTTTCTTCCATAGTTTACAACTTCTTCTTTAAGAAGTTTAAATGCGCAGAGATTTTGTTGTTTTTTTTTAGAGTAATACTTTTTTGTGTTTGAATCACATTCTTCCTCAAATTAATGCAACCTGAAGCAGAGCATACTTAAATTTGTGCTTTACTTTTTCCTCTGATATGCTTTTTTATCTTCTGGAAACCTATGATTTTGACTTTTTAAGTGCCAGAAATTCTTAAAAGTGTAAAGTATAAGTTTATGCCAAATCAAAAGCATGTTTTGAAAACAGAAGTTTATGGACTTTTCCTCTGAAAATCAAGAAAACCTGATAGCTACAGAAATTTTGCCTCCATGTACAGCAGAAAATATGGAAAGCATGGAAAAGGCAGAAAAAAATCTGACTCATTGTGTCATGAGCAAATATTTTGACAGTTCACTAGATGAAGAGAAAGTGGGGAAAAAATAATTTCAAATTATACATGGTTTCTATTTATTTAAATTTTCAGTTGATGGTTTAAATTGCAAAGGGGAAATGAATATAATAATAAATGTTTTTCATAAGATTATTGTTTATCTGCTTAATTAAAGACTTCACAGTGCAAAGACAGTCTGTTTTCATATGCTGGAATGGAAAATCAGGGGAAATGGGAAAAAGACATTAAAAGAATGTATTCTAACTACTTTAAATTGGTAAATTAATCCCTGAGAATAGAAGAGCTCTTATATTCTGAAGTATTTTGAAGGAGAGGAGACAGAGAACAGTGTTGGCCAAATATGAGTACAATTGCAACTCTCAAAAGTATTCTGCTAAGTCTGATGTGCAATCCAAAGAACCAAAAGAATTAAAAGGTTTCTGGTGCCTTTTTAAGAACTCCTACGATTATAAGAGAAACACTAGAAAGCTCCCTCCAAAAAAAAAAAAAAAGGATATATAATGAAGGTGAAAAATCAAGCTGCTGCTGCTATTCAGTCAGGATGAAAAATATTAGACACTTTTACTAGCTGGGCATAAAGTATTCCTGTAGCATTTTCTAAATCTTCTGAGTCACTGGATGGATCTTCAAATACGTTAGAGGAATGTTAAAATAATGATCTGATCCCTTCCCTTATATTCTGCATTAGCTGTGAATTGTATGTGTGGAGACTGAAAGTGACTTCACCAACTGGAAACAGATCCATTAGAACACTTGTCCATGCTGGTACAGTATACCCAAGCTAGAGGAGGAAGGAAACCCTAACACTTTATTGCTGCAATTTTTTAAATACTGAACTGGGTACATAGTATCTTTGTTTTGAAAGCACTTCACCACCTTTCCTATGAATATTTCCCTTATTTTCTTACATCAGGATGGACTATATATATCCATGCTATTTACTTCCCCAGTAAGAACTGGGGAAGTTCACATGAAAGTGAAAATAGCTATGTCTCATCTCAGTTTATTGCTACTCTTGTGTGTTTTCCTTTTGAAATCAATAATTTTCATTTGCCTTTTATAATTACAGTAAAAAACAAGACCAAATGTAAAAATCACACTTCTCTGCCATCCCTTGTCACTTGATGCTCACTTCAGATAGTTGGACATTAATTTGCCTTAGCATATGCCACACATACTCCTTTTCTCTCTGGGAATTGTGCAAAATGACTGACAGTCACAACCAGAGGGGGATGAATATATTGGAATACGTGTGTCCAACACCACAATGCAACACTTGTAAATATTAACACCAGAATAACTGATTTATCACCTGTTCGGCCTTGGTGTTTTTTGGCTTTTTTTATTCTTGTTTTTAATTTGATAGTCATACTGGTACTTCATATAGGCAGCCACACTTGAGAAAACTTGCACTTTATTTTAAGCACTGCTGTTTAACTCATGCCCTGTAGAGATGTCATGAGTAGCAGAGGGGATAATG
>WBNQ01022786.1:0-11867 GCA_013401375.1 Spizella passerina | reverse complement strand
TCTGACAACAGCAGCAAGTTCAACAATTTCGGGGGACCCCTCAATTGTGGATGCATCTGCTCTCCAGGCACTAGAAGAGGGATCTCTCCATATTACCACTGATTTATGAGAGTGACCAGAACCATCTATGAATACTGTTAAAGCTTGAAGTGGAACCTCACTCTTCTTTGGTTTTTCTATCAATTGAAATAGAGGTATTAAAAGCTTATGTTTTGGAGGATGTATTGAGATTTGTCCACTGAATTCGGCAAAGGCCATCTGAACATCCTCTGATTCCTGAAATATCCAATTCTAATAAAAGGTGGTAAGAGATAGGAAAATAGTGGAAAATTCCACTCCCTCAAGAGAAGTGAGTCTTTGTGAGGCCTTAACAACTAATTGGGCCATCATTTCATGTTGAGTACTGATGATTTTGGTCATTTGGTGTGGTAAAAAAATCCATTCAATGATAAACAAAGGGTCTGGTGCCTTGGAGTCTCATTGATAAATCAAAGTGTGGGGCCTTTTTGCTGGACGCAAAATTATTAAAAAGAAAGGCAGTTCATATGCCCAGTGTTCGGCTTGTTGGCTTACTAAGGCATCAGATACACATTGCAGCACCTGCTGAGCTTGTAAAGTTACCTAGGTGATAAAAGGTCTGAGTCTTATTTTAGCAATTCAAAGGACTTAGCTCTGCATTTGAAATTCCTATCAAGGAACACCCAGTTGATTGCTCCCAAAAGTTCTTGCACATCATGTAAGGTGCGAATGTTTGTCTGAATTTGCAGAGCTTGGGGGTAAATTGAATGGACTCCAATGTGCCACCGAAAATACCTCTATGGGAGGTGTTTTCGGACGTTTTCAGGAGCTATGCAAAGCCCTGCATGATTTACAGCTTATATGACAAGGGCTAAGGTTTTCTCCATGACTTCCCGTTCTTCAGCTGCTACAAGAAAATCATCCATATGATGATAAATAAGGATATTAGGCATTTGTTGACGAACGTGTTTGAGGACCTTAGCAACATATCACTGGCAAATAGTACAGGAGTTTTTCATGCCTTTAAGTAAAACAACCCAGTGATAGCACTGTAAGGGAACCTGCATGTTTGTGGTTAAAACTGAAAAGGCATATTTAGGCACATCATCAGGATGTAAAGGAATACAAAAAAATCAATCTTTTAAATCAATAACAGTCAAGTGCCAGTTTTGGGAGATCGTGGTAGGAGGTGGGAGACCAGGCTGTAATGCCCCCATGTCCTCCATAGCTGCGTTGATTTTTTTAAGATCATGGAGTAAATGCAACTTGCCAGTTTGTTTTTTGATAACAAACACAGAAGAATTCCAAGGACTGGTTGAAGGGACAATATGTCCTTTCTGGAGTTGTTGTTGGACCAACTCCATTAATGCACACAGTTTTTGCAATGGTAGGGACCATTGATCCACCCAAACTGGATTTTCTGTTTTTCAGGTTGGTTTTAAAGTGTTGCATGCTTCAATGGCCCCCATTAAAAATCTGATTGAATTCTAAAGTTCCATTGGTAGAGAACATCCCTCCCCCATAGCACCATCGGCACTGGTAACACAAATTATTTGACTGAGGTGAGGTGTCCCTCAGGGCCTTTGATCTATATCAAGTGCCAGCTTTGATACCTGCAGCTGCTCCCTCCAATGCCTGAAAGTGCCTGAGGCACTTCAGCAAGGGACCATTGTGAGGGCCATTTAGCTTGAGAGATAACTGTAACATCAGCCCCTGTGTCTATGAGACTGACAAGTGTTATCTCTTGTCCATNACTGGGGCATTTGTGTCTGTGCGCGGTGCCACCCCGTGCTTCAGCTCCGGTTTCTCGATATCGGATGCCCTTCAAAATCATACTTGGAATGACATTGATTAGGATAATGCCTTCCTTTATGGCACTGAGGGCAAATACTGTGAGCTTTGGATCTGGCCTCCCCCTTTTGGAAACAGTCCTTTTTCAAATGCCCAGATTTTTTGCACCCGAAGCATGTTTGTGGGTCCCCTGGCATAATCTTCAAAGCTGTAAAGGCATTAGCTATACCAGCCCCCACAGCCTCATAGGTAACTGTTGCTGTATGCTGAAGTGTGCTGAGGCAATTACATGCTTCAATCATTTCCAGCAGGGTGGGTTCCTCCTTAGGCAAGGACTTAAGCAGTTTTTTACAGTCCTCATTAGCATTTTCAACAGCTAATTTTAAAAGCAACACCTCTCTGACAATGTCATTCTCAGTTTGTCTTTCACAAGCTTGTTTTAAGCTGTCAATAAATTGCATATGAAATTCAGCTGGTCCTTACTTTACAGTAGTAAATACTTTTTGGGGGGTCACAGCATCGGGAACCTTTAAAAATGTGATACGCGCAGCTTCAGTAATGACCTCAAGGGCTTCTCTAGGAATGCGGGCTTGCCCCACAGGGTCTGAGTGAGCCCCTTCCCCGGCCAGGTGGTCAGTCATGAGGGCTGTGATATTCTGGTTTGTATGCCCTACAAACCTTACAAGCAAAACTTCTAACCCCTTTTTCCACTGAGCATCAAAAATAGCATACTCAGTTGGGGTTAATAATACTTTTGCCAGTCCCTTGAAATTATGAGGGGGTCATAGGATGAGTTGACAATGTAGACTGTAAAGGATTAACAAAATAGGGAGACCCTAGCCCGTGTTCTGTAGCCGTGTGGTGTAGTCCCTTAATTTCTGAATAGTGAGGGGTTCCCACTGTGGGTTGTTTCCCCTGGCACCGCAAAGCCTGACTGGTGCAACTATTTTCGCTGCAATATCAAAAGCCTCCTTAAGAGCCTTTTTCTTTAACCACATCCAGTTATCATGAGGATCAGGAGGCAATAGATCAGTCTCATAATCTGAAGGTCCCCGATCGATGGGGTCCCTGTCCTCACTGCTAGAGCCGCAGGTAGCAATCTAGGCTGTTAACAACCATGAGACAAGATGCCTTCCCCTCCTTTATCTGGGCAGTGGGGAGGTTGATAGCTGCAGCCACTCTTCAGTATCAGGGGCGCCAGTTTCAAGTGGGTAGGGAGAGTCAGAGTGGGGTAGGAGGCCAGCGGTATCTGCAGAGGATACAGCCTGAGACTGCTCTTGCTTTTTCAATGTCTCAAAATTCATTATCCAGGATGGGAGCATACACATTGCCAACTTGTGTCCTATAGTGGCTAAATCATAGAGCTTAACTCCCACATCATCCCAAACAGCACTTGTAAAAATAGAGGAGGCAGCGATGTCAGAACGTTTAACAGCCACCCATTTGAGAATGAGCTTCAAGTCCAGCTTTGGCAAGGACTTGCAATGTTTTACAAGCAAAGCAAGCATTAGTTTAAAAACGCCTCTCTCTTTAGACATGCTTTGTCCCATGTTCCCCCTGCCTCACCTCCTTCTTCGTGGAGAGATTATTTTGGGCCCACTCCTGGTTCTGGCACTAGCACTTCCAGTTCTGAGGTCTCGCCAACTGCAGCCAGATAGTCTGGTTCTTGCTCCTCACACGGGGCTACCAATTATTGATGATGGAGAGACAGGGACATCTGAACTTGGATCAGAAGCTGATTTTTATTGAGAGTACAAAGTATTTATTTAGGGTTGACTTGTATGACACATATAGGGTTCTATTTTTGGTAACAATTTCCTGTTGGTTACGCATGACATCCGTTGCCTGGTAATCATTATCTTATCACAAAGTTTCACAACATGTCTCTTGGTCTCTTCTACAGCAGGGAGCAGTTATCTGTGTCTGTCTCTCCTATGGTTTCTGCTCAATCAGGCCTAAGATATCAGGCTCCTTTATCAGTTCCACTGTACTCTCTGTCTTACTCTCCATAGCTCAAGGCCTTATCCAACCTGGCCTTGAACACTTCCAGGGATGGGGCATCCACAACCTCCTGGGCAACCTGTCCCAGTGCCTGACCACCCACACAATAAAGAATTTCTCCCTAATATCTAACCTAAGTTTCCCCTCTTTCAATTTGTACCCATTACACCTTGTCCTATCACTACAGTTCTTAACAAAGAGTCCCTCTCTGGCTTCCCTGTAGGCTCCTTCAGATACTGGAAGGTGCTGTGAGTTCTCCAGGCTGAACAGCCCGACTTTCTCAGCCTGTCTTCATAGAGAAGGTGCTCCAATCCTCTTATCAAGTTAGTCTCCCTTCTCTAGACTTGCTCCAACAAATCCATGTCCTTATGTTGGGGACACCAGACCTGAATGCAGTACTCCAGGTGGAGTCTCACAAGAGCAGAACAAAGGGGGAGAATCACCTCCCTTACCCTGCTGGCCATGCTCCTTTGGATGAAGCCCAGGATTCCATTGGCTTTCTGGGCTGTGAGTACTGACTGCCAGCTCATGGTGAATTTTTCATTACTTATCACCCCCAAGTCCTTCTCTGCAGAGCTGCTCTCAATCACTTCTCTGCCCAACCTGTAGGTGTGCCTGGGATTTCTTTGACCCAGGTGTAGGACTTCGCACTTTGTTTTGTTGAACTTGATGAGGTTTACACAGGCCCACTTCTCAAGTGTGTCAAAGTCCCTCTAGATGGCATCCTTTCCCTCCATTGTGTCAACTGCACCACACAGCTCGATGGTGTCAGCAAATTTGCTGGGGGTGTCCTCGATCCCACTGTCCATGTTGTTGACAAAGATGTTGAACAATATTGGCCCCAGCACCCACCCCTGGGGGACACCACTCATCACGGGTCTCCATGTGGACAATGAGCTGTTGACCCCAACTCTTTGCATGCGACCAGCCAGTTCTTTATCCACTGAGTGGGCCATCCATCAAATCCATGTCTCTCCAATTTGGAGACATGGATGTCGTGCGGGACAGTGTCAAACACTTTGCGCAAGTCCAGGCAGATGATGCCAGTTGCTCTGCCCTATCTACCAATGCTGTAGCCCTGTCACAGAAGATCACCAAATCACAATCACCTCTGTTTTCCATGTGCCTTAGCATAATTTCCAGGAGAATCTGCTCCATGATCTTGCCTGGCACAGAGGTGAGACTGACTGGGCTGTAGTACCCTGGGTCTTCTGCTTTCCCCTTTTTAAAAATGGGAATTGCATTTCCTTTTTTCCAGTCCTTGGGAATTTCACCTGACTGCCACGATTTTTCAAAAATGATGGATAGTGGCTTAGCAACTTTCTCTGCCAGCTCCGTCAGGACCAATGAATGAATCTCATTGGGTCCCATGGACTTGTGCACATTCAGGTTCTTTACATAGTCTTGAACCTGATATTTTTCTACAGTGGGCTTAGGGTCTCCATTCTCCCACTCCCTTGCTTAACTTGGGGGGGTGTGGCTGGAGCACTTGCTGTTGAAGACTGAGGCATAGAAGTCATTGAGAAGCCTTGCAGAAATCAAAGCACTGAGAACTAAACATTGTAAAACTTAAGCTAAGTTCCTATCCATTCATCTAAGTCATGTTAAATAAGTCCGAAAGACAAGTGATATGAAAAAAGATGTTGAAAATTGTTGACTACAGAGCATGGATGGAGTTTTGAATCCTAAACAATTTTGTCTTGTTAGCTATGAGACATCATCTCAGTTTAAAAGATAAACTTTTGACTTTAATTGTCTCCCTTAATTTTTCTAGTGGTATGTGCATGCAAAGAAAGAGGCCCACTGTAACAAACAGTGACAAAATATTCAGTTTTTCAGCTAGAGCTGTGCTTTATAATCATATAGGAAAAACTTTTTCTACTTCTAAGTTAATTGCTTTCATATGATGCAAGTACATTTTGTTCAATTCAGTTGTGCTAAAGCATGTTCTCAGGCTCATACTGACTAGAGCTTGATCAATATAACTGCTCTTAAATCTGTAGCAATTCTTTATGCTATAGAATAGAATACTTATATAATTAGCATCATATCATATCCTTCGACTAATTAAATAGCTTACTCTAGGCACACAAAATTATTTATTTCTGTATGATTGGGCAATCTAAGTATTTGGTTCCTTCTATATATTTCCTTTTCACTCTTAGCCTATGGATGCACTGGTAAAGAGGTACAGATCAGCTCTTCTGTAGCCTTCCCTCAACTCTTTAAGGCTTGAAGAGACAGCAGGGGTTTTCTGAATGGCAAACTCATAGGCAGCTTGTTGGGGGTGGGGAGCATGTGACTTCAGTGTTCAAACATCTACTAAAAAAAACTTTTCAGTATCAAGATTTCTTTAATTTGTTAAGTATTCTTATGTATGTACTTGGGGAGGAACAACTTTGATTGGGTAGCATATATATTTCAGTTGAAAATATCTCAAAACTAAAATTATTTTTCTTTTTACTACCTCTAGCTACAAACCCAAGGCCAAAACCACAACTATTTATATAAAAAGCTGGTTGACTTATAGAAAGATATTATTCAAGATCAGGTAGTTGAAACCCTTAGAAGAAAGAGGCATTTTTCAGTCTCCTGCAAAATGTCTAGCAAAATCTTGTGAAGGAGATGATTACTTTTCACTATGCACTGTTGTGTTGCACAGAAGGGGACTTGTATTGACAACTGTTGATCTTTTTTGTATAGACTAAGAATAATTTTATTTTAAAAATAATTTAATAATAAAAATGCTTGCTTTGCATATATATACTCAGATTTTATTTTTAAATCCAGAGAACATGAATGGTTTAAGCAGGACCTTCCCAAGTACCTGTTTCCTGAAGACCCTTCATATAGTTCTACCATGATTGATGATGAAGCCTTGAAAGAAGTGTGTGAGAAGTTTGAATGCACTGAAGAAGAAGTGCTAAGTTGTCTGTACAGCCAAAATCATCAGGATCCTTTAGTGGTTGCTTATCACCTCATTATAGATAATAGGAGAATAATGAATGAGGCCAAAGACTTCTACTTGGCTACAAGCCCACTGGATTTTTTTCTTGATGATCACAATCTGTCTCGACCTCATCCTGAAAGAGTGCCATTCTTAGTAGCTGAAGCACCACGTCCCCGCCATACTCTTGATGAGCTGAATCCACAGAAGTCAAAACACCAAGGTGTAAGAAGAGCCAAGTGGCACTTGGGAATACGGAGTCAGAGTAGACCAAATGATATAATGTCTGAAGTTTGTCGAGCAATTAAACAACTGGATTATGAATGGAAGGTGAAGAATAAAGGGTCTTTACAGCAGACAACAGAAAATTTTTTTTGAGCTGTGTAATAACATAGCCTTGAAGTAGGAAACTGTCTTCTCCTGTGCTGTGGAAAATAGTCTTGTATGCCTGTACTGACTACTTGTGTTTGCTGTGCAGGAAGGGTTTGGGGAGGTAGGCTATTTATGCTGGCAGGAATAATCTTGCTAACGTGTTTAATCTTTTTACTGGGGCTCTGGAAATATGTTGAGTAGGGTGTTTTGTTTGAGGGTTTTTTGGTGTGTTTTTGTTGGTAATAAAAACTCTGTCAGGTAAACCTGAAATCACTTAATAACATGAGTGACTTGAAATAAGAAAAACAATGTGCAGTGCTTCTAAAACAGTTCTAGTTACTAAGTCAAATCTCTTGTGTACTAGGTTGTAAATCCATACTACCTACGTGTTCGAAGCAAGAATCCGGTGACAAGTGCATATTCCAAAATGAGTCTACAGTTGTATCAGGTGGATAGCAGGACGTACTTACTGGACTTCCGTAGCATTGATGGTATGTAAAGACTTACATAAGTCAATGAACTTGTAAGGGGAATAATTTTAAATGCAAACATGTCTCAACTTACTTGTTTATTAGTGATGTAAGTGTTGCCCTTTATTAGTTTAAGCCAAGCTAGATCTGTATTAATGTTTCTTTATTCCTTCCTTGTCTAGTGTTCCTATGATCAGATGGTTAGCTGTTTCATTCCTTAAATAATCACTTTTTAGCTATATCAACTCTCAAACTGCTCCATTTTGTGTCTGCACCAGCACTAATATTGCTGGTGAAAAAGGGGAAGGATTGTTGGAGGTGAGTTTTGAATCAACCTAAACTGGTTTTGTGGCCTCACCCCCAAATTTAAACTTTAATTTAAGTGTGAAGTAAGTATGGGAACATATTTTCCTAGTGAAGATAAAGTTTGGCATTTAGGCATGCAAATTTAACTTTAGCTGCGCGTTGCTGTACTGCATCTGGCTGAGATGGATTTAACTTTCTTCATTGTAGCTGGTATGGTACTGTGGTTTTGATCTGTGACTAAAACAGTGTTCTGACTAGTGCTGAACAGTACTTGCATAGTGTCTAGTCTTTCTGTTTTCTCACTGTGGTGCACCCAATGAGTAGGCTGGGGGTGAATAAGAAGTTTTATGAGGACATAACCTGGACTGCTGACCTGGCTTGATCAAAGTGATGTCATGCTATATGATGTCATGCTTAGCAAAAAATCTGAGTGGATGGGAGTTTGGGGAAGGTAGCTATTGTTTGGGGACTGGCTGCATGTTAGTATGCTTATAGGAGGTGGCACGTGGTTGCCTTTGCATGACTTTTTTGTTTCTTCCTTCATCTTAGTAAGCTCTTTATCTCAATCTATGAGTTTTCTTACTTTTGTCTTTCCAATTCTCCACCTCCATTGCACTAAGGGTAGGGTAGAGTGAATGAAGGGCTGGCTGGGGATTTAGCTGTCAACAAAGTCCAACCCAACAATGCTAGGAGTAGACAAAATTTAAGATGGGCATACGCTTTCAGTAAGTGAAGTCTTGAAAGCAGTTGGACAGATCTGTAGAAAAAACCTTTATAGAGTGACAATATCACAGCATACAACTCTGTAGTGGTTTAAGCCCAGCTGGGAACTAAGCCTTACACAGCTGCTCCTTCACTTTCCCCTGGTAGAATGGGGGAGACAATCAAAAGGGTGAAACTGAGAAAACTCATGGGTTCAGATAGAGACAGTTTAATACAGAAAGCAAAAGACACATGTGCAAGCAAAGCAAAACAAGAAATTTGGTCGCTCCTTCCCATGGGCAGGCAGATGTTCAGCCATTTCCATCATGCATAACAGTTACTTGAGAAGACAAATGCCATCACTCCAAACATCCCTCACTTCCTTCTTCCCTCAGCTTTATATGCTGAGCATGATGTCATATGGTCTGGAATATCCCTTTCATCAGTTGGAGTCAGATGTCCCAGCTGTGTTCCCTCCCAACTTTTCGTGCATCCCCAGCCTACTTACTGGCAGGGTGGTATGAGAAGCAGAAAAGTCCTTGATGCTGTGCAAGCTCTGCTCAGCAATAACAAAAACATCCCTGTATTTTCACACACTGTTTCAGCACAAATCCAAACCATAGTCCTGTGCTAGTTACTAGGAAGAAAACTACCCATTCCAGTGAAAACCAGCACAAACTGCAAGTCATACCTTCCTGAAAATGGAGGAGCAAATATAGACTGGCCATAATGCTTGTTTAAGAGCATAGTAGACTAAAGCAATTTATAGCCAATAATGTACATGATATGCCTAGGAAAACCTGTAATGGAAAAAGGATTTACTGGAATATGGCTGGATTATAGTACAGGATGGCTACAGCTGAGTCTCATGGCAGTTTAACCTGATCTGACTTGGCAATGCAATTCTTGCCTTGTCCCTTCTAACCATACAAGTGCTTGCTTAGATCTAGTAGTATTTGATACAGGGCATTAATCCCTTTCCTGCACTGACCTCCACTGTAGCGTAAGACAAATGCCATTCCTGTTGAAGGGGAGATGACTGCTTAGAGCCATGCAGCTGGGGCAGCTGCAGTCCTGGCCTCAACTCTTGAGGAAATACAAGCCGAGGGCATGGATTTGGCATCTCTCTTCCAACAGTAGAGCTGATCTGACTTGGCCTCCACCACAGCTAGCCATTCTCTATCCCTTTTGCAAACTGTAGTTTAACGTAGCTTTGATGTGAACACCCAATGTCTTCTGTGTTCACTAACTTCTCTTAGAAATAACTTTTTCTGGTGACAGGTGCAGGTCAAAACGAATGTTGAGTATTTAAAGTAAGAATAGAGATATTTCAGCAGAAAATTACCTTCAGTATGAGGTAGAAATGCTTCCATCTTAGAAGTAAACTGTTGCAGCCCAAATGCATATTAAAGAGAAAAACTTGCAAAAATGAAGGATGTAGATGCTAGCATTTAATGTATCAATGAATTATAAGGAAATACAAAGTATGAATAACCAAATAGAAAGAAAGCAAATAAAATACTATCAAAAAGCATCTACAGAATGTTCAAATTGTTATTTGATTTAACCTTATGATGCTGTCATGTTTCTGTTTTAAGTTTAAGCTAAATCTATTTGACTATTAGCTGCTGAAACTACTTCATGAAAAATGTGGTGAATGCTGGTCTAAACTAGATGAGATAGTCCTGGAGCACAGTTCAAAGCACAAGAATAATTTGCATAAGGACATTTAATTCTGTTGATATATGTATAAGCTTTAATTTTGCATCGATTACATACAGTTGCAAAAGCTGTTTATGTATTAATCAACATTTAAGAAAATCAAGACTGGAAGTGTGAAAAAGGGAAGTTTGCTCTTATGATTAATTTTCCTCTTCTCTCCAATTGTCCCCCAGATGAAATTACTGAAGCAAAATCTGGGACTGCAACTCCACAGAGATCAGGTTCTGTGAGCAACTGTAGATCCTGTCAAAAAGATTCAGATGGTGATGCACAGGGAAAATCTGAAGATATGTCCCTTACACCATCAGCAACCTCTTTGATTGATTCTTCTAAGGCTGAATTAACTCCAGGACCAGGGAGTCATACAATAGAATTCTTTGAGATGTGTGCAAATCTTATTAAAATACTTGCACAGTAAGTTCAAAAGTGGGCTTATTTCTTTTACAGCAATAAGCATGCCTAAATCATAATCAGATGCTTCCAGTTATAATCTAGTTAAATTAACTAAGATGCTGAAAAAACTAGCCACAGAATGCAATTTTCAGGGGGATTGGAATGATTATAGTCCATTACGTATATTATTTTGAAGTTGGGGTGAATTCTGATTGTCCACTGTCCAATAGCATAATACAGATATAGGAAGTCATGCCCTTGGGGCAGTGTCCATAACACTTTACACTGATTGCACATTAGAATTCAAATATTTAAGTTATGCTGGCCTTCTCACTTTTTTCACTGATAATACATACATCTAATGCACTGTAAGTAAATGTAGTTCAATGACTTAAGTGACTTGATCAGCATCTATAGTTGTGCCTTAGTTGATCAGAATTGTCAACATCTAACAGTAATATATTAAAACTGCTGTTTCTTCCCTCTTATTTGACAGTAAATGATAAAAAATAGTTTAATGCATTATAATATTCTACTTTTAATAACAGATAAATATTATTAAATGCATGCAAATCCAGCCAGGTGAAAATATATGTAGGGGTTTTGTAATGCACTAAGGATGAAATTCTGTGGGCTGTAAGTAGAACAATTCAGGTCACAGCAGTGGTGAGAGGTTTAATGCTGAGAAGACTTGGCACCCTGTGGGCTGAAACAAAATGTGGTTCTGTGAAGGAGAACTGTCAGCAGGTTCCTGATCTGTGCAGATTTAGTAACTCATATCTTAGTGTGGTAGCAGCACAGCAGTTCCCCATTGCTACTGCAGGCTGAAAATCCTGTTTCTTATAAACACATGCATGCAGTTAAAAGCACAGCTCAATGGCCTCTTGCATGCTATTCCAGAATCTAAAATTTTCACTTTTAAAAATATGTTCATACTTTGATACAGCTGTTTATATCATATGCTACCTTGCCAAATAATTTATAGAATTCACATTGCAGTTGAAAATACATATATAGGTTTAGGTTTTTCAAAGCAGCTTTTATAGTGAACTCTGCCATTTAAATTGTGGCGTTAATAGTCCAACTTTTCAGTTGAACATTTAAAACTGATCACGACAGCTTATCATATAATCATAGAATGGTTT
>WBNQ01022778.1:12401-27029 GCA_013401375.1 Spizella passerina | reverse complement strand
GAAAAGGTTTCATCAGAAGGCTGGCTAAGAATAGAATAGGAAAGAATGATAACAAAGGCAGCTGTCTCGGGCCCTGTGTCTGAGCCAGCTGACTGTGATTGGCCATTAATTAGAAACAACCACATGAGACCAATCCCAGATGCACCTGTTGCATCCCACAGCAGCAGATAATCAATGTTTACACTTTGTTCCTGAGGCCTCACAGCTTCTCAGGAGGAAAAATCCTAAGGAGAGGATTTTTCATGAAAAGATGTCTGCGACACCCATTTTATCAAATCCCAGAATCACTGAGGTTGGAAAAACCACCCAAGGCCATTGAGCCCAGCCTGTGACTGATTTTGGTCACCAGCCTGAGGACTGAGTGCCACATCCAGGCATTCCTTGGGATACAGGCAGCTCCTCACCCCAAACTCTCATCCAGAAGTACATGGGATGCAGAATTTGTGCAAAAGCCTGAGGGGATTTGTTTTGTTTTGGTCACAGACATTATTTTCCACCTCCTATCCCCACAGATTTTTAAACCCATCAATTTTTCCTTCATTTTTTGTGTGTGTTTTGGGTGTTTTGTTTTGGGTTTTTTTTTGGCAATAAAAGCATCAAAGCCACACGATCCTCTGGGCAATATTTTGCTAGCCTGCAGTTGCTGAGTGAGAGCTGAGCTGCGCTGTGAGAGCTCCCTGATATTACCCATCACAACAATAAAACTTTGGCAGGCAAGCAAAAAGAAGATATTCACAACTCTCCAACTGGACATTGACTCTCCAGCTGTAAGATTGCTTCCTTTGCTCCAGGGATGAGTCCCACTGGCAGCATAATTTCATTTTTCTGGTGTGTGATGGCACGGAAAAGATTTATTCATCCATTTTGATGGGAGAGAGGGTGGGTTGCAAAGCGTTGGTGGGGCTAAGACAGCATGGGGTGATGCAGCCCATTGATCAGGCAGTGAATTATAATAGAGTCATGCTCTGGGCACGACTCAGCTGCCTTTGGAAGGGAATTCCATGTTTTTTAGGGGTGCCTGGAGGTCCCTGAAGGAGGTGAGGTGGATTGGGCAGGCAGTGGCTGAGGGCTGCTGCCTTTTCCACCTCCAGCTCCCTGTGGCTCACGGCCAGGTCGCCATCAAGTCCTGCATCCCATTTTGGCCCAAAATATTGGCTCAAACTCCCTCCCACCCCACACAGGACCCATCCCCTCTCATCCCTCAGTGCTGAGCCCCCAGACAGGTTTTGGTGCTTTGTTTTGGGGTTTTTTGGCAATAAAATAAAGACCCTTCTGCCCCTGTTCTGCCCAGCCATGCCCACCCTGCCCATCACCGTGCCCTTCTCTCCCTTTTCACCCTGCTGTTTTTGGGGTGCATTTCCCTCTGGGAGGCAAAGGGAAGTGAGGGGGTGAAGCCTCAGAGGGGGCACAGCAGCACCCCCAGCCCCAAACCCTGAGTTCCTCCCTCCCCCCTTCCCGGGGCAGCCGTGGCTAAAGATCAAAGCGCGAGGCAAAAATAGCAAAAAAGGGGAAGAGCTCGTGAGTTTTGACATCTGGAGGCCAGAAGCAGCTCCTGCTTCAGAGTAGGCAGGAGGTGAAGGAGGAAGGGGAAAAGTGGGTTTACAGGTTCTTTTTTTTTTTTTTAATTACAGGGATGAAAAGCTTTTTTATAAATTTGTGCAGGTTGCTGCTTCTTGAGGAAGCAATGTCTGTCTTAGGCCACTAATTTCAGAGTTAGGGGTGCTAAATGCACTTATAAGTAAAAGGGTGAGTATTTTCTGGTGGGCAAAACACTGATTTTTCTGTGATGCATCACCTGACAGCCTTGTTTTTATTCCAGGGAGTGCAAGGAGCCACCTGGGAAATGTCTGTGCTGCTTGGCTGCATGAAACAGGTGCTGCTGCTTTTGGGGCTGGAGATTTTCAACCTTGAGGGTTCAAAAGCCATCCCCAAATCCAAGGGGAACATCCAAGCCAGAGCTCTGTTTTTCAAAGGTTTTCACTTCTACACTGTCTGTCTCCAGTCCTTTTAGAAATCCAGCCTCTGGACAGCATTGGAAGCAGCACAGGGTGACATTTCCCACAGCAAAATGCAATTTACAGTGGATGAATTTCATCCAGTGTGATGAGTGATTCTGGCCATGGGACAAAATAAAGTTGGTGGAGGAGAAGGTGAGGAGGGAAATTGACAGTTGTGATTGTCTTCCTTTTAACAGGAAAAGCTCATGGAAGAAAGAAGAAAACATAGAAAATGTCAATTTTGATGAGACAAACTGCCGTCTGATCCCAAGCAGGTGGAGTATTCTTTTATTTTATTTTATTAATTTTATTTTTTATCAGCTGTTCACTCTGTTGAAGAGCTGGAACTGTCAGGGGGTGTTTTGTGGAGTGGCATGTGGCACATGGGACCCTCTGTGGTCCTTTTTGAGTTCCACCACCACAGAATAAGAAAACCCCAGAATGTTTTGGATTGGAAGGCACCTCAAAGCCCGTTTCATTCCAATGGGCAGGGACACCTTCCACCAGTCCAGGTGCTGAAGTGATCCCTTGCCTGGGCTGAATGCCTTCATGTGGGGTCAGTGACCATCTCCTGCCCCTTGATTTGGTGCTAAAAGAGCTTTTCCCCTCTTCCCTTCACACCTCCCAGGCCGGATCTCCCATTTGCAGTGGCCTGGGGTGGTTTCCCATGGTTTTCCCCACTTGGGAGGTTGATGCTCCCAGCCCCAGTGCCCCTGCCATGCCAAACCCTTCCAGCCTGCACTGTACCACTTGCCCAGGCACAGGGATCAACCCTCTCCTCGTGGTCCCCAAGTGAATTCCACTTGCTCATTTAGCAGGAAATCACAGAATCAGGCAATGCCCGCCAGAAAACTTGATAAAAAGAAGGGAAAAAAATAAATAAAATTGACTGTGCAGATGCTGGGTGGTTGGATTGGGCAGGGATGGGAGAAGAAGAAATGTAAAAGTGGGTTTGTTACTTTTTTTCCCTCTGGTTGGGGCTGCCTTCGTGTGAAAGCGGAGCCACATCCAGCAAGGGCATTTACATGCACGGATGTAGCCTTCAATCAGGATGATGTAAACACTGCTGCAGCATTTTTGGAGTGGGCTGTTTGGGAAATGTGATGGATTAAATATGACAAACAAGATTCCTGGACGTTTATTTATCCTCCTTTTGGCTGGTGCCAGCTTCATGTTAGGCAAGGCTCTGGCTACCAGACCAATGCGAGGCCTCAGGGGCAGGCGAGGAAAGGGGGGGAGGCAGCCACGGGCAGAGCCTTTTCCAAGCCCCATCTAATTTAAAGCATCTTTTGCTGAGTGGTGCAGCGAAGAGGATGTGGCTAACACAAATAAAAAAAATCATAAAAGGGATCAAAGTGTGTGTGCAAATTCATTCCTTGTGGCAGGAGCTCTGCCAGTTCGCTCGCCTGCTTTCCTAAGGGAAGAAAAAAAAAATAAAACAACCAAAAACCCCCCCCCTCAAATCTCCCAGCCCCCTGTGACAGAGCGGGAAAATCGCATGTCAGGATCTCTTCTGGATTTCATAAGGGCTCTGAGCAGTGATGGATGGCAGGGGTGACACCAGAGCCCGTGCCAGGGGTGCACATGGAGCTCGAGCTATTTATGACCAGTTCAAAGGCACCACGGCCTGGGTGGGGCTGGCTGGGAGCTCCAGGCCACCAGGAACATCTCAGGAACCTGACGTTACCCCGGAGCCCCAGCGCTTCCAGGTGGGGGGAAAGATGAGGAGAACTTGCCTTAAAAATGGCAAAACCCCAGGATAATGAAGGGAAAATCCACCAGGTGATACCGGCTGGAATGTTTGTGTTGGCCTCACCCCACACATGGAGTTGCCTTCAAGGCAGCCACTGCAGCCCTGGAGTTGGATGGATGCAGAAGCGACTCCAAGGAAGTCCATGTTTTCTGGAGAAAATTCCGGTGCTGCTCTGTGCCATGGTCATGACTATGGAATCCTAACTTTGATTTAAATCCGTAAATCTGGGTGTTCTGGGTGTCGCTCCTTTAAATGCCAGTTTGTATGCTGCCTCATCCCAAGGCAGTTCTCCCAGCTCCACCACCTCATCCTGCTGTGGAAACCACATGAGACAGGCAGGCCGTGGCCGTGCTTCCGACGGGAATGACATCCCGGGAGAACAAAAGCTGAGAGAGCCTCGGCAAACCCGAGGGCCGGAAAAGGAGTCGGCCCGAAAGGCGAAGGGAACGCGCCTTCAAAAATCCTGCAGCAATGCTAATGAAAAATAAACATCCATTTCTGCATCTGCAGAAAAAGGGAAAAAAAAAAAAAGGAAATTCAATCAAAGCGTGAGGCCTTGTTCTTATATTCCAGGAATTTGCTCCATTGAAGATTGTCAAATACTGCGTGCCAACACTTGGGAGAATGACAACAGCGTCTTTAAGTGCAATGAATCAAAGCACAAGAGCAAATTTGTACAGAACCCAAAGTGCTATTCTTAGAAACCATCCAGAATCAGAAAATAAACAATTCATCAGGAGGAGAAATGTTGGAAGTCACAGGGGAGATTAACTCTGGTCTGAGTGGAAACAAAACCTCAAATGAGCCGCGTCGTCATTCCCACACTCGGTTAATTGCAGCATTGTTCAAGGGCAGGACCAAGGGAGCTGCATGGAGTAGATGGTGTCTGAAGAGGGGGAGAAAAGGCAGAAAATCACAGTTTTTTCCCTCATGGCTATGCCAAGAGAGGATGGGAGTGTAGAGGAGGGATGAGGGGTGGCTCTGGGAAAGGCAGAGGAGCAAATAAGGGAAGGGCACAACCTGAGATGAGGATTTGAAGGTGAGTTTTCCACAGTGTTCAATGTCAGGGATGCTTCTGATCGCACTCAGCTTTGGCTGAGGCATGAAGGGCTTGAAGCAAACCAATCCAGGCTGCAGGTGAAATTCCTGGGCACAGGGAAGATCTCTGCCAGCCTGGATGCATCTCCCGTGCATTCCCCAACACGGGACACCCACAAACGGAGAGCTGACGCGTTCTCCCCCGAAATCCTTATTTCAGGAGATAAGATTTGCATGCCAGAGCTACTGAGTGAAAACACACTACCTGTACCAAGCCAGAACAGTGCTTTTAATGAAGAGCAGCTGCCCCTGCACCTCCCCAGCCTGGGAAAACACAAAGCAGATTGTCCTGAGCCCTGGAGCGCCCTGGATCCCACTTTCCCTGGATCCCAGTTTTCGTGCAGGGCCGAGTGCATCGGGGTTCACACTGCACACCCACCTTCCGTGGCTTGCTCTTCCCTTTGGGAATCAGGGCATCCTGGGATGATCCCACCACCCGAGAGTGGCCTTGCAGTGATCATTTCCATGTAAGTTTTGACGTGGGGAAAAAAGGGTATTCCTGGGCTGGAAGATGGAAACGCTCATGAGCATTGCCCTGGAGCTGCTTCAAAACCTGAGTGTTGGTGGGACAGATTTCCCTGCAGAGGTTTGCTGTGAAAAATCTTCATTTCACACAGGATATCCCCTGAGAAAAAAAAAAGCGGGAGTCAGATAAATTTGTATTCTTTGAGAATAAAACCCAGCAAAGTTTCTCAGATGACTCCATGAAAATTCTAAAAAAAAAAAGTGGGGGAAAAAAAATAAAACATGGAAAAAGAATAAGCACTAAGAGGCCTGTGGTACTTGCAGGTATATTCCCAGTGATTCCTTTTTGGATCACACAAACACCAACAAAGTCATTATAAGTCAGTTCTTTCCTTTTATTAGCAAGAGCCAGGGCTGGGTGATTCAAACCACATTCAGTTCTCAGAAGGGAGATTTTGATCAAAGCATTTTTAAAAATCAGATGAAAGAAGCATTGTAAAAAAATGTTCATTCAATGTGAGCCAGGAAGGGGAAATGGCTGCCCAGGAGAAGAACTGGGAATATACCAGGAAAAAAGAATTACCCCAAAACCTGATGCTGATACTATAAATAGGCACATAAAGTGCTACCAGTCAAAGAGAGATTTACAGAGCCTGTGGTCCTTAATTCCTAGAATGAAACAAAACCTTTAAAATGTGGCTGATTCAGACAGCTCACATTATCCTTCAAAGTGAGGATCTTGTCCTTGTCCTTGTCCTTGTCCTTGTCCTTGTCCTTGTCCTTGTCCTTCTCCTTCTCTTTCTCCTTCTCCTTCTCCTTCTTTCCTTTTACAACCCCCCAAAAAATGCATTTTGGGGAGGGCAGAATCTCACGCTGAATTAAGGGCTTGGCAAGACAGTGCATTTTAAGGAGAAAAATACCTGTTTAAATTTCCTTAGGTGTGAAAATGCTGCGCTCTGACATGTTAAAAATGAAAAGGTTTCGCTTGGAAAACTTTCAAACACTTTATTTTGTCATTAATATCCATCCATCGCCGTTATTTTTGTTTTTGAAATAAACAGGGCCAGGAGACTTCTTCTCCTCCTGTTAAATGCCTTTATTAAAAGTGATCAGCTCAGAATTGGGCAGCCCGGCGGAGCTGCAGTCTCCCGTCGTCTCCCAGGGCGACTCAGAGGAGGAGGTATGCACAGCTCTGTCCACAAGGGGCAGAGCTGGGGACCACGTCCTCACGGGAGCCTTGTAGGACGTGGTGGTCCCTCCGATGTTTCTGCCTGGTGTCTCTCTCGCCTCCTCCCAGACCTGGCCCGGGGGCTCTTGAACTCAGGGTGAGGAACAACAAAGGGTTTTCAGCATCTCTGCAGGCCCAGCACTCGGCTCCTCACGTCTAGACATCACTCCAGTCTTTGAACTCTTAGTCGGCTCGTTGGTTTTGGGGTTCTCTCTGTGCTTTTGGAATAGGGGTCCCACAAAGGATGCTGGTCTGGGGGTTATTTTGCATAGACCCCCCATCCTCTCAGGTATCTTCATTCTGGGAGAGCACAACTCAGCCTGGGGCAAGGCTCTGCTAATACAAAAGAAGCAATCAACTCGCCCCAGCCAGGGCTATTAACGACAACGACCCGCAATTACCATAACAGAAGCAGCACCCCAGCAGAAGTGGTAACATTTTCTTACAAAAAAAATTAACAGAATTTTCTTGTTCATAACAGTTTTTAAAAGCGGCTTGGCTGGAGAAGGCGTCCAGAGCAGGCCACAATTAATTAAACCAGAAGTTTTGTTTCACCTGAATTCGTTGTGTTTGTTTTGATTTGGAGGGGAAAACGCTGGGATTAAAGTGCAGCCCAAACCCTCTTCCCACCATCACCAGCACCTCAGTTCTGCTGCTGGGCTTGCAGAAAACCTTTCATCCCAGCGAGGGGATGGCAGGCAGCTATCCTGCACGGATAGAAGCCTGCAAAAGACCCTAAACATAATTTACAAGTGTGTTACATCCACGCAAGGGCTCCCCCCCAGCCCTGGCAGCAACATCTGCGGTGGTGAGATCCGTTCCTCCCTCCCTGTTAACACCAGGTTGGAGCTCCCAACACCAGCTCTGAACATTTTGGATCTGTAGGCAGCTTTCAAACAGCTGCCATGTTTTAAAGAGAACCAGACCCAAAACCCTCTCCTGCTCCTATTTTTTTATTTTTTATTTTTTAATTTTATTATTTTTTTTCCCTTCCCCTTCAAAATGTGTAGTTTCCCCCCACTCCCATAAAAATTCAACTGGCATGTGTGCTCAGATGGGCAACATCCATCCAGATCTCAGCCAGGGACTTGCTGGATGCTTCACAAACCACCTGAGCTTGAAACCCAGCTGAACATTTGGGATATTCAGTGTAGGATGTAGGACGGCTGGGAAGCCTCCAAAGCAGGGCCGTGTTTTGAAGTGCTGTCTGCAGCTCCTTCTCCCTTCCAGGCCCTTGCAAAGTTGCATCCCTGATTCAAAGAGTGTCTGGGATTTATGAGAAGAGGAATATATGTGTATTTATGTGTATATTTATGGGTGTGTGAACCTGCCTGTGCACAAGCACATCCATCACTTCTTTAAAAACGTTTACAATCCATCTTCTCTGTGTGTTGACTTCATAAAAACTCGTAAAAGCGGTCGTTTTCCTTTGGGTGGGTAAAAACCTGGGAATCTCAAGATCTGGACACACTTTGACTTTTTGAATAAGCTTGGCCACTTTAAAAGTCATGCAGAGACCCATTGATGTTTCTAAAAAAGCGAAATATCCCTGATGTTTAAAAAAAAGATAAAGAAAAGGTGAAAATCAACGAGGGAACCTTTTTTCATTGTTTTACCAGCTCTGGCTGGGAAGGCATTTGGGTTTCACAGGTTCAGCCTTTATACCACGTTACACCTGAAACCTCAGCAAATCCTGAAATTCAACAGCTTTCCTGGATCCTGGCATCTCCCTGGCCCTGGCTGCCGTCCAGCAGAGCACTCAAACACCAGCTTACGTTTCAGCAGCGCTCAAGAACCAATTTCAAATTAGGCTGCGCTTAAGTGCTTGGCCCAAAGAGGAGGAGCGGGGATTACTCGCATTCCAGGAGTTAATCGTGTGCTTAAGGTGCTTTCCTGGATTCGGGCTGGAACAATGGGGAAATAACGAGGCTGTCTTTGGGTAGCTTTTTCGGGATGGGGGGAATAAAATTATGTAAAAAAGAAAAAATTTAAAAATTGGGAGTAATGGAAGTCCTCTGCTTGTTCTGTTGGTGGCCAAGCCGGCCACCTGAAAGGAGTTTTATCCAACTGATGATCTCAGGAACTAAAACATTCTCTCTTTGGAGGAAAAGGTCAATCGATGTCAACTCCCTGGTGGCCAGAGGATGGTGGAGACTGGGCTCAGAGGTAGAGTCCCAGGCCTGCTAACCCTCCTGGATTTTTGGGATGGCTGTGGTGAGTATCACTGCCTCATTCCTACCATCCCTGAGCAGTCACAGCTCTCAACCACATTTCCCCAAAATGTTTGTCAGCGCCACTCACCAATGAAGTCTTAAATTGTCCTTTTTTCCCCGCTGGTGTATCAGCTCTTCCATCCACTGAGGAATCCAGATGGAAGGGGGTGCTGATATGTGGAAAAAACTCTCGGCCCCAAAGAGTTAAAATGTCCAGAGGGTATCCTCCAATCCCATGTCTTCGTTGTGCCATGGTTTGGGAATCTGGCTCAATATCTGCTCCTTCACTCAAGCACTCAGGGAGCTTAGGAGCAGGTGAAACTAAGCCAAATTCCCCCAATCCTCTGTAAGTGTTACTAAAAAAATACCCCTAAATTAGGTCCCACATTCCTGTGATCCTCGTAGTGCTGAGCAGGGAGGAATAGCTTTTGATAACAGCCCTGGATTTGGTGGTGTGGCGAGATTTATTTCCTGATCTTTCGCCCATCAAACCTTTTTTTCTGATCTTAATTGTCAATCACATCATATGATTTCTCCAGAGGAATGAAAATAGCAGCTATTAGTCTTGAAAATCCTGGCTTTGATGTCAGAATTCCAGGAAATAAAACACCTTTATAGTTATGGGATCCAGACCTGTCCGGCCAGGATGCATTTCCATCAGGACTCGCGCGCGGTTGTTGACGCGGGGTTTGAGGGGATTCACGGTGGGATTTTCCCAGCACTTGAGGTTCTTTCCTAGGACTGAACCAGCCCTTCTGCTGAACCTGACCTGGACTGAGCTCCCAGGGTGCTGGGATTCAGCCTGAACACATCCAGCCCTGGCCATGATGCCGAAATTACGGCTTGGGCATCCAGAGCTGCTCACACGTTGGCTGTAGGAGGGAATTGTCCCAGACCCACCATCCCAGGACACCCCTGGATCAAAGCTTGGACATAAACAACACCTTCTCCAATCTCCTGCAGGGCAGCATCAGTGAATCTCTTCCAGCTGAGCCATGGACAAGGAGAAACCTCCCTTTTCCCAGCTCCATTCTTTGGATTACCTCTTCATGCCACGAGCTCAGCCAATGTCCACCTCCATCTGGAAAAGCTATTTCTAAGAAAGGCCAGTTATCCTTTTTTTTTTTGGTGAAGATCAGGAAAATGAGAGAAAGGCTAATGACTAAACATTTGGTCACTCCAGTTTCATTATTTTCCCCATAATTTTTAAGGAGTTTTGTAGATTTCGGCTGCAGAGTGGGGGATTAAATGTGTGCCATGACTTGGGGGAAGGACCCTTCTTGGTGTTTCTCCTAAAAACTGCTTCCCAAGCACATTGGCTGGGTGGGAGTGTGGATGTGCCACAGTCAGGGCACATATATATATATATATGTATGTATGTATGTATATATACACAGACACAGACACACACACACACACACACACACACATATATATATAAAAAGCATAACACCCACTGCTACCTGCTGACCTTTTTCTTTCTGCAGCCAAGCCTGCAAGCTCCCATGATCCCCTCCAAGGTGTCACTCACAATTTCTAAACTGCTGTTTTCTCTATTTTCCAGTCTTTCCACCCATCTCTTCCTCAGACATCTCTCCTTCTGCCTGAAACTTTGGGTTTTTTCCACGGTTCTCCCCCACAGCTCACTCCAGTGCTGTGTTGTGGCTGACTTGGCTGTGAATCCAATTTTCCCTGGTTTTCCCTCAAGCTCTCACAGCTCCAGCACCTACCCTTAAAAAAACCCCCATTATTATTTGCAGGACAAATTCCCCTCCCTGGCTTTGCAGCATGGATCACCTTTCCTCCCTTCCTTCCCCAAATCCTCCTGTGCCTTCTCAAATTCTCAGGATTCCTTTTTTTTTTTCTTCCATTCCACCAGCAATTAATCCATCAACCTGGCAATTTGGGACCAATTATAAGAACAATTATACTAAAAAAAACCAAGTAGATGAAGGAATCCCTCTCCATGATGGAAAACCATCTCCATCCTCAAACCAGTCCAGCAAAAACCACAGGATGGGTTGGGTTGGGTTGGGAGGGACCTTAAAAATCATCTCATTCCAACCCCCCAGCCATGGGACACCTTCAGGAAAGTGAGGGGTAAGAAAATTGGCCCCTCTTTTCCAAACTTTAGGCTTCAAAGCCTGAAGGGGCTGCTCACCAGCTCTCCCAGAGGCACCAAGAGAGAAGTCGATGGGGTTGCAACTTGATGGGGTAGCAAAGCCTCTAACCAGGAGCAGCTTCCAAATCCCAGCCCAAACCCCCACACCAGGTACCTCTGCTGCTTCCAGGATGTGTTGGTTCCCCCTCACCAGCCTCTGGCAGGAGCCACCAGGACATCTGGAAATGTCCCACTGGGGCTTGGAGCCACCTGGGATAGAGGAAGGTGTCCCTGCCCATGGCAGTGGGGTGGAATGGGCTGTAGGGTCCCTTCCAAGCCAAACCATTCCATGATTCCCTGATCTTGGCTCGCCCAAGGCTGGCTCTGTGGCAGAGCCCAGCACCCCATGGCGGTGAAGCAGCTCAGCAAAACGGGGACTTTTTCCCCCTGAAACTTTATTTTCACACAGGGCTCTGCTGATTTACACCTCCTGCCAAAAAGATCTCATTCTGTCCCTCCAGCCAAGCTGGAGATTGGAATGCCTGGGAAGGTGATTAATTATTAGTTGAAAAGAAAAGGCAAACCCACAACTTGTGTTTTCCTGTGCTGCCTCAGCCTGGGAAAACACTTTTGAGCATGGAAGGGGTATTTGGGTGTCTCCCTCCTGGAGCCAGCACTGGAAAATCCTTCAGCACCTCACCTTGATACAATTCACACAAATTGAAAGGGGCCTTCCCCAAGTGAGCCCTTGGCTATTTGAGGACCTACCAGATCAGGTAAATCCTGGATAAGATCCCTTCCTGGAGAGGGTTAGTGGTTCAGGACTCAGCTCTCCCATGGATGCCCGGATAGCTCAGCTTTCTGGGCTCCCATTTGTCCCAAAAATGTGAAAGTTTGATCCTCAGGCTGGGCAACTGTGTTTTTTTTCACTCTCAGGAAACAGTTTTAATTCTGAAGGGAATTTCCCACTCAATTCCAATAGCTTGAAAGCAGAGGGGGAAAATAACTCCACAAATTTGGAAGGTTTGGGTACAATATTGAAAAATGTGCTGTACCCAGAGCTTGGGTCCAGCCCATTGCAGAGGGATGAGCCAAGCACCAGGATGGAGCAGGATGCTCTTGGAAATGAGGGCACTGCAGGTTCAGAGCCTGAGGCCAGGCGTGAGGCTGAAACACAGAACACAACAACCACTTTAACCTTAAAGAGTGAGGAGATTAAATGCTGCGCTCGCAGCTGCACAAGGAGCGATGCCAGCATTTGAAATCTGGGAATAATTGATCCAGGTTTCCAGAATCATTGTAACTGAATGAGTGGGGTGGAGAGGAGGAGGAGGAGAGAGGCTGGGACTGGGAGGTTGCTGTTGAAAATTGCTAATCAGCAAGCTTTGAACATCTGGAGGATGCTCCTGGCCTGCCCTTCTCTGCCACCAGTGCTTCCAGGCCAGCCAGGATGATGCCAGAGAAGCCAAGGATGCATCTGATAAAGCTTTAACAAAAATCTAACACTTCCCAGCAGCCAATCAACCTTCCAGGGGCTGTGGTGGGAAAAGAACCTAAATTAGGCAAAGTGTAAAAATGTGAGAAACAGGAGATCGGAGTTTCCAGCACAGACCTGGTTCCAAAAAGGGGTTAAGCTGTGTCCTCCTCATAGGACATCCTCTCCAGCCCCTTGGAGGCTTGCAAACAGCTGATGGAGAGGGGGCTTCACACCAGAGTAGCAGGAAAATTGAGAAATATTGAAGAAATTCTTATTTTTTTTCTCCTTCAGGAGGCATTGTCTGCTTGTTCTCAACAGATTTGCTGAAAATGAAACTGTTTTACATGAAAGATTTTTAAAGAGGGGCTCTGGACAGCTGACATTTACTGCTTCCAAATTGCTGAGATGTTCCATTTTTTAATTTAAAAAATAATTTTTAAAATAATTATTCCTTGCTGTCTTTAGAATGTTAGGTAATCATATTTTTACTGGAGATGATGTTTAAAAAAATTAGATGAAGCAACAGAATTGATCTGAAAGAGGCTTTTTTCCCCCTGCAGATTTCAGCTGGCGGTTTGAGTCAAATTTTAATTCAACTTGATATTGATACCACATCAGAATATAATTTTTTTTTTGCTATTGTTTACTTCATTATTCCCTAAAACAGCATCAGAGGCTGGAAGGCTGTTTTCTGCTCAGTTTTCTCCGGGCTCTAGCAATAATTTCCATCACAGCCTCCGATAAATCCACGAATCTGATGTTAATCTTTAAACTTTTTTCACAGATAAGCATTTATGAACCCTCAGCAAAGAGCCCCTGGGCCTGGACAGGAACAATCCAGCCTGTAAGTCGAGCACCCTGTTGAGCTGCATCTCGTGGTACCTTTTCCATCACTTTGGTTGGGCTTTTGGAGAACATCTCAATTTAATTTGGTTTGGGAGCCCCTCACACGCATGAGCTCTGCAGGAGACATCTGGTTTGCTGCACATCCAGTTCCTTGGTAGTTCTGCAGGAAATCTTTGGCAAATGAATCCCAGAGCTCTCCTCTCCTTGGTCGGGAATCTGAGAGTAGATTTTCAGAAAAGTGAACCTCATCTTGTGCAGAGAAATCTGACTCAAACTCGTCCACCTGACTTTGGCTCCAAGATGGTCAAGAATCCATTTATGTTTCCTTGGGATGCCCTTGAACTGGTGTTCCTCCCCAGAAATGATCCCTCTGCTAGGCAGAGCCCTGAGGGCAAATTTGATCCAACATTGGCTCTGTCAGCACATCTGGCGAGAAGCATGTGATTTTATTCAGTTTTCCACTTGGGAGTTCAAATTTGGCCACTGGGAGAGCTCTCTGATCCTGATGATTCTTTGATGAAGCTCATGAGCAAGGGAGACAGCCATGGAAGGGATAGCCTGGATGTTTTGGAATGTGGTGGGAGACACATCTCATCCCCAGGGTGGGCCTGGATCTCCCTGGGAAGCGTGAGGCTGACAGAAGATGCGCTGGATATGTGGGGCTTCTCCTTGGCTGCAGTAAATATTGCTGCTGCCCTGGGTGGAAAAGCTGCTGCCGTGGGATTTGGGAGGAGGGCAGCACTTTGGCACAGCTGTAGGGTGTGATGGAGATGGTGCAGTGCAGGATGGACTGTCGTTTAATATAAACCTGTGTCCCTGAGAGGAGGCAGGGTAAATTAAGTGGGTTCCCAAAATCAAGCAGGTTTCCACTCCCAAATGAAGCCATTATTTCCCTAGCCAGGAGCTGCCTCCATCCCTTTGTGGAGGTGTTCACATCCAGAACCCAGGAACGGATGAGGAGACCCAAATGAAGCAACAAACTCCCTCAGGAGGGCTGTTCCACATTGCCAGGCAAATTGTATTCCATTCCCATCTGTATGGCAGTTGTCTCCTGTCACGTGGGCAGTTTGCCTTATCTCTTCCAAAATCACTCCTTCCTGGGAGGGGACATTGCTGATAACAGACTATTGAATGTCACTGCATGGCTGATAAGAACTAGAACATCCCATTGGGAGATGCTCTGCCCAGAGGGAGGAGCCAAGCATTGCTACCCAGATATAATCCAGAGGTTTGTGAGACACCAGCACGGCTTTCTCCACGGGATTCCCCAGAGGAACAGCAGCTGTATCTGCTTCCACTGGATCTTCAGAGCAAGAATACATCCTTCTCTACAGATCCCCCTGCTCCAACAGAACCAGCCCTGACACTGCAGGAGGGCTGCAGCCACATTTCCAATGGGACTGCCACCAACACCCTGACCCACAGGGTGTCAGGCTGGGTTCTGACTCTG
>WBNQ01022777.1:0-15281 GCA_013401375.1 Spizella passerina | reverse complement strand
CCTTCCTTCCCTCCTTCCTACCTTCCTTCCTTCCTTCCTTCCTCCCTTCCTTCCTCCCTCCCTCCCTCCCTCCCTCGCTCCCTTTCTCTCTCTCTCTGTCTTCCTTTGGGTGTTGTCCCCCTACCTTTTTTACTTGAAACAATGAAAGTTCTGTTTTGTCGTCCATTCATGGTCTTCTCGTGCCATGCCCACAGAACATGTGACACCTTGAGGGCATTTTCTGACACATTGCTGGCTGGGGTAGCGTTGGTACCCATCTGAGTTGACTGCAGATCTGTATTGCCTGGCTGGGGATGCTCCAGTAGACTGACTTCTCAATGGTTCTAGGTTTCCTCAAGAGAGGAACTGGTTGTATTGCTCCAGGGTAAGCCTAGAAATGAGGCAGTTTGTCCACCATGAGAATTAGTGGAGGACTAGGACCACGACAGGGAGGCATGCCTTCCCTGAACTTTGGACAGAATGGGAGATGCTCTAGGGTCAGTTTATTTACATGATCTTGTCTGTTGTGTACCCTCATGAGAAAACATCTCACAGGTGCTTTGCTTTCACATGACATAGACTCATGCAGTTTTTTTGTCAGTGCATTCCCCATTCAGACTCCTCTGGATGAAATAACTGAAAGCGTGAAAGGTCCATCAAATGTTACAAGCAAGGCTACCAGACTCAGAGGAATGCAAGTAGTGGAGGTGATCGCTGAACTGAAGTAGGAGCAAGGTCTCCAAACAGGGCATTCAGGCATTTCAACAGACAAGTGGGAAAAGCTTTGAGAAAGAAACATCAAGGAGCTAAAAGATGAAGGAAGTGTGGAGGAGAGACACAGGGCCAGGTTTTGTACTCTGCTGGAGTGGCTGGAAGTACTTCTGTAGTGCACAGAGGGATCCATTCTGGTGTTTGCAGGTCTTTGTGGTTTGACCTGCTCTCACATGTGTGTAAGAGCCCTGATCAAGCTGCCTGTATGTGGCTCCTGCCTTTGTGGCAGGCAAGATCATGTAGGCACACAGCTTGTGGTGATTGGGAGTGGGGCTGCGGCCAAGTCTTGTAGGAATTCAGGACATCCCTCTGGCTATCCTGGACTGCCAGGACCCCTGCCAGGGCGCTCAGAGACCCTGGCACAGAGCCCAAAACACCTGTGGTTTTGACTATGACCCATGGAGCAAATTACCAACCTTATATGAAGATCTGCAAGCCATGACAGTTTAAGTAGAATGATGGTGAATTTATCACGGGGTGAAAAATAGATTTTTTGGGGTTTTTAAAATGGAGGTTCAGGGGACAAGATGGAGGGATCTGGGTGTGTCCAGCCTTTCTCCTTCTTCTTCTTGGCCTCCGTCTTCTGCTGTGATGTTGGCACTTTTAGATTGGTTTAGAGTAGAAGCTCACTGTCTAACATAGGTCATAGGTATTGGAAAGTAATTGTATATATTGTACATGTAGTTTTTAGTATAAAAAGATAACACCGCCCCAGGGGCAGGCAGAGTGCCTCTGACTGTCTTGCTGAGTGGACCTTGGCAGGCCAGGAGAAATAATTTTATAGATAAGATACAACAAAAACCCTGAGACTGAGAACTGAAGAGTTCTGAGTCCTTCTTCGAGCGCCGGGCTGGGAAAAGAGACTTTCTAGCATTTCTCAGGATCGCTCTGACCAGCTAGAGACCCCGAGAAAGCCTCATCCCCAATGGGTGCAGCAGGTGAGCAGCATTGACAGCAATGAGCCATGGAGTGCCCAGGGGCACTGACCCATCATCAAAGGGAACAGAGGGCACACAGGTGCAGTGCATCCACATGAGGGTTATGAAAGGTTGGGCTAAAGAACAACAGGAGCAGATGCTTGCAGCCTTGTGGAGTGGGCTGATGTTACTCTGTGTGGGCTGAAGCAGTCTGAAATTGTATGGTGTTGCTCTGTATATCATGGCCATTTCAGCTGCGATGTATGCTGTGACAAGATCACATCTTTCTAGTGAGTGCTTCAGGGTGGCATGTCTGCTTGATGCCAGCTGCAGTACTGCTGAAACTACTTTTTTGTAGAAAAGGGTAATGGAAGGAAGGACTGGAGGTTATACACCAGAACCAGCTCCAGTGAAGAAACTGGGGGCTGTGAGCCAGATTGTGGACTAGTGAATTCTCCTCTTATGCAGCCCAGAGTCTCAAGACAGAAATTTAGTTTGCCAAGAGTAGGGTATCGACAATTTGTGACCCACGTCACAAAGCCTCTAATAGCTTTTAGGTGTGGCCATTTTGTGTAATGAAGATCTGGGTGAAGACATGGGTGTAACAGCTGGAAATGACTTTGCATTCATGTAGCTCACTCCCTTCCTCTTTTTTCACTCCCAAGTTTCTAACTGCTTCTTAGTAAATATTTTTAAACTGGCTGTAGAAAGTGAGTCCCAAATGCACACCACCAGCTCTTCCAAAGGATCACAGGTTGTGGCCCTACCTACAGCTGCCTGTGTAAATTAATTCTGGATTTCTGCCACTGCTTGACATGTATAAGCTGGGGATATCTCCCACTCTTCACTGGAGGTTTATCCAAAAGCAGCACTGAACTTACAGCATAACCACAGCTTAGAGCAAGTACAAGACACTGGGAGGAAGGGAGGGCAATCTGTGTCTTTCTTTCTGAGGCTGAATGGCCCCAGAGCAAGGGACCAAAGCGGGGGATAATCTACACCCAATTTCATCTCAGTATGAAAATTCTTCCTTTCAGGAAAGGAATTAAATCTTGAAATCAGAGGACAAAATTGAAATTCTTCATTTCTTTCCTGAATGAAATCTTGTGATTTCAATGAGGATCAATTGGGCAAGCTTCAGTCTCTATTCCTGTGCTTCAGGTCATCCCATTGGCTTTTCTTATTTTCACATGCTATCAGGTTTGTTTGGTTTTGGGTTTGTTTTAATTTTCAATTTTTCTGTTTCTCTTCTGTCTCTTTGCTTTAAATTTTTCAAAAATTCTTATTTAATTCCTTTGCCCTTCAAGAAAGGGAATGAAATCTCGCAATTTAAATAAGGCTCAATTGGGCAAGTTTCAGTCTGTATTCCTGTACTTCAGGTCATCCCATTGGATTTTCTTGTTCTCACATCCTGTCGGGGGAGGGGGGGGGGGTTGGTTCTTTTTTTTTTTAATTTCAATTTTTCTGTTTCAATTCTGTCTCTTTGTTTACCTTTCCTTCCTCAGTTTAAGGATTTCATATGGAATAATTTTGGCATGTTTTGCTCTATTTCCCTACACTTAATTTCATCTCAGTACCATTGGTTCTAGTCATTCCATTTCAAATTTTCTGGATTTTTCAGTTTCATTTGGGTGAATTTTCTGGTATTTTCAATTTCATTTTTGATTGACCATATCTCCTTTTGGGAGTGTTTGTTCAAGTCTGACCTCCGATTTCAAGATTTGCTTCCCTTTCCTGAAAGGAAGATTTCATTTAGGAAAGGTAATGGAATCTTGCAATTTAAATGAGGATCAATTGGGTAGGCTTTGGTCTGTATTCCTGCACTTCAGGTCATCCCATTGGCTTTTCTGGTTTTCACATCCTATTGGGGGTAGTTTTTTTGTTTTGGTTTTTTTTTTCCTATTTTGATTCTTCTGTTTCTCTTCTTTCCCTTTTCCTCCTCTGTTTCTTTGTTTACCTTTCTTGCCTGATTTTAGGGATTTCAAATGTGCCATAATTTTGGCATGTTTAGTCTATTTCCCTACACCCAGTTTCATCTCGGTACCATTGGTTGTAGTCACTCCATTTCAAATTTTTTTGATTTTTCAATTTCATTTTTGATTGACAGTGTCTCCTTTCTGGAGTGTTTGTTCTGCTCCGTCCTCCAATTTCAGTATTTCATTCCTGTTCTCAATGGCTGCTAATTCCAGCTCTCTCACCATCAGGAATATTGCTAAACCTGAGAGAGGACTGCATTTCTTCTTAGTTCTCTCAATCCTTGCTTACAAGGTTTCACATGAAAAACACTTTGTTGGAGGGGAGAAAGGAGCAAGACCTTAAGTTACACTGAGCATTGAGCGAGGCAGAAGAGTCTGACAACTCTATCCGGCCCTCCATCAACCACCCTCCAGTTCTGGAGCCTTCTTTCCCATCCCTGCCCCCACCCCACTCTTCTGCTGAATTAACATAGGAAGAATCTTCCCTTTAAAATGAAACCACTTCCCCAGTCGGATGGGTTTTCTGAATCAAGAACTTCCTTTTTCCCTCTTTCTCCTCTGAGTATCTCAGGCCAAAGCCTCTCACCACTCATATTAATCTCCTCAAACAAAGATTCCCAAAAAGCTGCTGGGATGGAAATGCATTTGTGCATTTGCATTTAAAAGTAGGCAATGAGCCCCTGTTGGCTCATTAAAACATGCACAGAGTTTTCTGCACTGCCACAAGCTTGTCACATATGACGGGGGGAGGACAAGGAGGGGAAGGAGGAGTCACAGGGAAACCCGCCCCCCCAAAGCTGCTTCGGTTGTATTTGCTGCCTCCAAGTTGTTTCAGTTCTGTGAAGCATCTGAACAAACCAAATACAAGGAGGAACACCAGTTGTGTTGCAAATAGATCGTGCTCTTCAGGATGGACCTTTGTCCTGCTGGTAAGCCTCAACCATTGTGTGTCTTTTTTGGGGTGAGGGCTCTGTGCTCAGTTTGATGGAGAGGAGCACGCCATGAAATCCCAGCAGCCAGAGTGGATGCTGTGGCTGGAGGAATGACATGCTGGAAGATCCCTGGTGGTACAGTTAAATGCTTATCAGTTTTCAGCATTAGGCATGGGTTTCTTTTCACTTGCTCTCCTTTCCCATTGGGAGAAATTTCCCCACAGGTTTGAATGGCCTTTGTGCTGAGAGTGCTCCTGCTCTGATTCCTGTGCCGAGCTGGGAACTGACTCCTCGGTGTCAGTGGCATATGTGGCACCTGGGGAGAGCATTGTAGGCTTTGGCTGCTCACACTGAACTCTGGCAAGCTCCTCCCTGGTGTTTCCCTACAGATGCCAGGAGCTGGCTTGCCTTGGTGGAGCCTCTCATGCAATTGGGTATCCCAGTGTAATGCCCGTGCAAGGATTTTGGTGCTGGGGCCTCCCTTGCTTATGGCCAGGTTGGAGGTAGACAACTGTATTGGGGTTCTGGAAGCTCCAGGGGATCTACAGGTGGGCCTGCCTGGTCCTGAAATAATCTCAGTGGGCAGATGTGAATGAGGGGAAATGAACCACATCTGAGGAACTGAGAGAGATCTTAGGTTTTATTTCCTGCTTTGGCAGGTGGTGGATAAAGTGGTTGGGATTCAGCGAGGAAAGGCATGCCACCAGACTGAACATTTCCAGCTTCTGGCTGAGGAAACTCTGAGTGTGTCAGAGAGGGAGAGCTGAGTGAGAACAGGCTGAACAAAGGAAGAAAAAGGATCACCTTGTAATATCTCTTCTCGTTCTGACTCTGTCCCCTTAGGCTTTTGTGTATAGGATATGGAGAGTGAAAGCAAAAAGCAGTGCCCAGTTTCAACAACTGTTGTGCACTTTTTAGCTCTGAGGTGTGTAGCCAAGGAAAGGGCATGCTCAAGCTGCATACCAACCTTGCTTGCCAGGGAAATTGGTGGTACCTGTAGGAGCTGAGTTCTTGTCAGCATCTGACTGGTACTGAATGTTGGTGAAAATGGGTCTCCTGATCACCCAGCCCTCACTATCTGAAAGCAACTGTGGACAAAGGTTCTGCAGGACAAACTGGGCAGGAGGAGGGATAACTGATATTTTGCTATTTATTTTGGGCTGTGCCTTCAACAGAAACTGAGGATCTCCTAACTGAAGGTCTGACACAGTCATTCACTCAAGTTATGTGTTACTGCATTAATTATGTCTTGAAAGTGACACGTTCAAGCAAGTGTACTTTCAAGACAGTATACACACTGCAATAGCACAATGAGATCCTATTCAGGCACTGTGGGGGTTTGCTCAGTTCTGGGTAAAGGCAGAGCCTGGAGACAGGCAATGCCTGGAGAGATGTGCTGGCTCTGACTGATGTTTTTGCTCAGTCCCATCCTGTCTTTCCACAGCTGGGTCAGAAAGTGGGTTTGTTTGATGCTGAACTCCCTTGGGACCCAAGGCTGCCACCAGAAACATTTTCCAGTGAGCTTTAGGGTACTGAATGCATTTGGAATTGCTCAATTGTGCCATGATTGTCCTGAAGGTCAGAGGTGCAGGTACACCTTTCTCTGGAGCCACTCCTATCTGGAGACATGATGGTCCTGTTAAGTGCACATCTGTTTGATGCCTTGGGGAGGCTGCTCTCCCTGCAGTGTGTGTACTCTTCCAGCTTCCTTCAGAACCCTGTCAGGACTGTCTGAGTGAGGCCACAGAGCAGGTGTGGCAGGCCCTTGAGCTGGATGTGTGAAACAAAGGAGAGCAGACTGGTGCTGTGGTGTCCTGTGCTGGGATGTGTGGTCAAAAGTAATGGAAAGCTATCCTGAAGGATGGGTGTAAGTTGTCACATGAGATAAGGCAGCCAGTAGGCAACATAAATTCTTCTTCCTGGCTTCCCCTCTATAGCTGAAATGTGCAGATTAAGTCTGTTGGGATTTATATTGAATTTCTTCTCACACGAGCTGGCGGAGAACTGTGGAGTGCTGCAGGAGGGAGATGTCCATGGCTGGAGGGAATTGAGGAGTGGAAGGCTTTGTCATCTCTCTGCTACTAGACTGGTACCTATCTGTGGAGGTGGTAGTCTGTACTGGAGATTACACAGCAGCCATGTCAAAAAAGAAAAGGAATTTCAGGAGAAATTTTTCTACCAGGGAGCTTCCTTCAAGCAGAAGCTGCCTATTGGGCTGCTCTGCTTTTGTGCTGCGGTGGGTGGAGGTGCCCAAACCCTTTAGCAGCGATACTCAAAGCCCTCCATTGCCTTGCAAATGAGCCTGATGAACCTTTGCTGTCAAACCACAAGTGTGTAACACGGGTCTGCAGTGGTGACACAGATACAATCGTTCTTCTTAACCTTCCCCTGCTGCTTCTGCAGTTCATCCTTCCAGCCCTCCTGGGTGGTCATTTCCCACTTACCTCTGTGCTTCAAAAGCCATCTGCCTATTCCTATAATTTTCCATGGAACTGAAAGCCACTGAACACCTGGGTGGTTCAGCACAGCCCTTTGCAGTGGGAAATGAAACCAGCAAACACAGAACTCTCTGCTCGCCGCACAAGTACCCAGATGTTTGGGCAACTCTGACCTGCCCTCTGGTTGGGGAGGCTGAAGGCATAAACTGCACAACTGGAATTGAAGTTTGTTTCCTGAGTGACAGCACTGAAAATACAACCCTGCTCAGTTTGTGAAGAACTGGCAGGTCTTTCTATGTGGGTCTGCCCTGACAGTGGGAAAACAACCTCAGGAGCAGGTGTAAGACCCACAAATGTGATGCTGATGCACTTTCCTTTCAACATTTGCTCTCTGAAAATAAATTCCAAACAACAACCTAATGTTCTCTCTGGAGAGGATACTAGCCATTTTTTGTGTGTCTGAACTGGAAAACTTTGGTGTTGGTTGGGCTGAGAGCATCCTTCTGAAACCTGCGCATGTTTTTGTGGTGTGTTCTTTGTCAGGGTGAAATTTCCCCCTGTGCAGAGAACCCTGACCAGGGCTATGCTTTACCTGTGTGCTGAGCTAGTCCTAGAGGGAAGTAGAACTGAGGTGGTACTGAGGACTTCAACAAGGCATGGACCATTTTCTAAGGCAACCAAGGACTTAAGCTGTATAGGAAACCTGACAAAGACCATCTCTGCAGCTCAGTCTAAATTGCCCTAAAAGTTTGATCCATCCATTTTTTCCAAACTCTGTCACCCTTTCCCACCTTTTTACCCCTTGATTCCTTCCCCTTCTTTGTGACTCCTTCTTTTTCTCCCCTGCCCTCCCCCCACACAGTCCTTCCCACACTTTTCTCATTCTGACAAACTCAGCAGGTGGGAGTTGGGGTTTCCAGATGTTCAGGAGGGAGGGGGCCTGTGTTAATTACAGCCTTGTTGGGGGTCGTGTGGGTGAGATGGCATCCCCTGGGAGCCTCATGACTCTTTGAGATGCTTTGGTAGACACAGAACAACTGAAGCAAAGCAACCAGCCACACCACAGAGTTTGCTGATGGGGTGGGGAAGGCAAGGTTCCTCAGGGCTGTCCTCCTATGGTGCTTTTGTGGGAAGAAACACAGAGCAAAAGGTCTTTGTTGTAATTTGTCAAGGAGTCACCCCAGTGATTGCACTATTACAAGCCCTGACAGGAATGAGAGAGATACAGCTGGAGAGATGGAGATGCCAGCCTGATCTCCTGCAGACACCACAACTGCAGGATACAGAAATTAAGCTGAAGAGCCTGGGCACTGCTCAGAGGCCCAGGGCTGACATTTAAAGGGAAGTCAGCAACCCACCAGACAAGTACCAGAGCTACTGCATGGTTTTGGTTGGTTTTCTTTGTGGTTTCTTCTCATTTGTTTGTTTTTTGTTTGCTAACCTTCCTGCCTGCTTTGGTTTTCCCCTCACCTACAGATTTGGCTGTTGCAAGATTTTGGATGCCTTTTTCCTTCCCTCTTGACTGGCTTCATCAATCAGACAGCTTCTTGTTGCTCTTCACAAGGGCTGCTTGCAGGGCTGGGAGGGCACGTGGGTCCTTCCCAGCCTGGATTCGTGCTGGCTCCTTGTCCTGTGCTTTACCACCACAGACTCAGCAGCCTCTCCCGAGGGAATGCAATGCTTGAAACCATCAGGAAGAGTGGCAGGAAAGAGGCTGAAGCCTGAGAAAAATAACAGGAACATACTTAGCACATGGAAACCCAACCAGCCAGGAGGATAGGGGAGAGATTAGGTTTGGGGAAAGAGAGTCTTTCTGAGCTGTTGTGGCCATGACAGGAAAGAAGCATACTAAGATGATTGCTCTTGTCGCTTTTCCTTCTGTCTGTCGTGGCTGCTTCCTTCCCTTTTTTTTTTCCACTCACATTTATAGCAGTTGTTTTGCATGTGAGATCCACACTAAAAGAATTTCCAATGCAACTGGTGCTACTTCCCCTTTTTCTGGGAAGACAGGAGGCCCAGGGGATTTTGTTTTATGAAACAGTGGAGCAGGGCACGCAGTGACTTGACCTGGCTTCCTGGGGACGCTTTATCTTGCGTGTTTAGGTGCAGCAAGGACCCTGTCTGCAAGTTCACCAGTGATCTCCAGTGCTCTCAGCCTTCTGCAAGCTCTGCTTTTTTCCTGGGGCCTCATCTTCTGCTTTGTCTCCCCTCTAGGGCTACAGCCTTCTCATTCTCCTTGCAGAAGAGGCTGTGGTTCATCTGCATTATATTTAGCAGCAGTACTGTCACCCCATTTTTTAGGTCTTTTGTGAATCATATTGTGGTTGCCTTGGTTTTGCTGCTATTTGTTTGAATTCCTGTACATTACAAGGAAGTCTACTCATATTTCTGCATCTTCTGTTCACAGAACAACTGTTCACAGAACAGCAGCCACTCAAAGACATTCCTTTTTCAGCAAGGCTTTCGTCCCCTAGATCCTACTTGAAAAACCTTGATTTTCTCTCTTAAGCCATTTCTGACTCTAGCTATAGCAGATCAATTCATGAAGCCAGTGGTTTCTTGGGAGGTCGGATGTAGATGAAGTTTTTAGGTCGTAGATTTTCAGTACCTAAAGATGACTGACATAACCACCACCAGAGAGCATTTAGTGAGACCTCTTCACCGTGCTCAGGGCGAGCAGAATTGGCTGAATAGGCAGTGGGTGCCTGCAGGGTCAGCTGAGAGGGCTGTGCAGGGCCTCTGGCTGCAAGGAGAGAGGGTATGGTCTGTACTGCACACTCGGGGCTGAGAACCATTTGCAAGGCAAAGGTGAGGTGCAGTGGTTGCAACAGCAGGGAGCACAGAAATCAGAGTTGCTGTGGAATGACCCTAGGAGAAGGTCAGTGCTGAGAGGCTGGGGCAGCTTTTTCCATGATATGTTTGCCCCAGTAGAGTTTTCACAGGAATCTTTTTTCTTTCAGAATCAACTGGCTTGACTGGGGCTGAAGAGGCTGAAATAGAGACAATCAGGAAGCACAGGCAGGAGCTTTTGGATGACATTGAGGTAAGGATCATCCTGTCCCTTGTGCCTGCCTAGCCTTCTGAAATCTATCTTCACCAAGGAGCATCTTTGCAAAGCAGTCCAGGCCATGCAGAAGTGCTCTTGCAAAAGAGACATTTTCTCAGTCATGATCGAGCTTCAGTTTGAAACTTCAGCCTGCCCTGGCCTGTTTGCCACCAGGGTACATCCAGCCTGTGGTACTCTCTGCTGCATGAATCATCAGCTGCCCCAATGGGATGTTTAAGCAACCTTGAGCTGGGATTGTAAATGTAGGAGTAAAGAGATGTCTTCACTAAGTCATACTGGCAGGCATCTGGCTCAGCATTTATGATTCTTTTTAATTACTGATTACCTGCTAAAGGCATATCAGTCCTAGTTACCTGCAGCATCCCCCTGTGCTTAGCAAACTTTTGTTTGCTTTGTGGACCTCTAGCAAGCCCTCCATGAAGGATCCTGTCTCCAAAGAGGTCTCATGGCAGGACCTTCCACACAAGTGTCTGTGGCTGGGACTTGTTTGCCTTCTTTTATTTTAGCAGACTCAACCATTTCTCCAGCAGCTCCTAAAATGTCTGGAAGTAACAGATTCAAAATCAGTCACTAAGACTGCATCACAGCCCTGCATAGTGCTGTGCCCTTTCCATTCCCTTCTGCCTCCACCATGAAATGTGGTTTCCCATTTGAGAGAGCTTATAGCACTGAATCATTGGACTTGGACTGTTTTTTTTCCACAACATGAAGCTGTCCAGATGCCTAGAGAATAGCTGCGATATTTCCTGGAATGGAGTAAAGGATTAAGCCAAACTACGTGTTGCTTCTTAGGCTTCCAGACCTCCTTTCTCTGCTGCAAACCAGAATGGTCTCTCATCCCCCCTCTGCAGAAAAGAATGTGAATCTATGTGCCTGGGATTTGCTTGTGTGTGTTTGTTTCTCTTCAGTTTTCACAACAGGCAATGGGCACTATAAGAGCAGGATACTTGAACAGGAATGCTACATTTTTTTTGCCCACTATGGACAGAGAAAGGTTGCTGGACTGCACAAACCCATGTTTTAAAACCCAAAGCCATTAAGCAATGGCTTAATGGAGCAGTGGAGCAGAGCGAGTTTGGGTGAAAAGAGTGCCATAGAACAAGAGACATTTTCCCCAGGGGATTTTTTTTTTTCACAATGTATCTATCAGTACCCTTAAGGACAAAGACTTGGGGGCATATCTGGAGCAAGGGGAGGGGGGGGGGAAGAGAAAAGAGGATGGGTCTTGGCTTGCCAGTAACGCTGCAAAAAGACAGCAGTGAATAAAATAACAAAATTGATGATCATTTGAAAGTAATGAGCTGAGATCATGGTTCTGTTACATTTGTGCAACACCTAAAACTTAGTAAGGAACACTCACAGCTCTGGGGACCAATGAAGCACAACAGAAGATGGCCAGAGCAAAACTGAAACCCAGAAGCTCTTTTAAGTTATGGGATATTGCAGAAATTCAGTTTGTCTATCTGATTATGTGCTTTCTCATCATTCCTTGATGAGAAAGGTTCTTTTATGACAGATCCTTTCTTCCCTTGCCTGTTCTGGTTGGTGTGGGGAAGAATTTGGATGATTCCTAGAAGAGAGCTGTGGTGCACTTTGGCTTTGAGGTAGAACATCACTGCAGGATGGAAACGGGCTATAGACACTTTCATTTCCATGGTAACACAGTCAAGACAGCCATGGTCTGTCATGGGCCTAAAGGAAAGTAAATTCCACAATTGATTTTTTAAAATCTGGCAGTAATTACTTTACCTTTACTCCTTCTCTCTTTTTTCTCCACTGAACAGAGTTGTCTGCTCAATGGTATTTAAATGACAGGTACATTAAAAATTCTATGTCTCACAATACAGCCACTTTAGGTTCACACTGATCTCACAGTTACCAGTTCCACTTCTCCTTTCCTGGATGTGTAGCAGGGCTATGCAAAATAAAAGCTCAAAAGGAATGGGCACAATGGAAGGATTCTTGCATCTGACATTCTTTGAGGAACTGGAATTGACAGTGGGGCGAGTTCTCTGACACTCACCACACTGATTAAGCTTGATTTTTCCAGTCTTGATTGGCAATAGGCATGAGAACATCCTTCTGTCTCTCTTTCCAGTTGTTTTCATCTGGAATCCAGCAGGGTCATTCCCGAGCAGTGCCCATTTCATAGGCATCCTTGGCTGGTCATGACCACCTGACCTGTCCTTTTCCTGTGACCGAGGGAAGAAGTTAGACATGCTCTCATGCTTCCGTAGGCTGTGTCTGCTGTGTTCCCCTCCATTGCCTTCATCTTCCTGATATTGCTTTTGCAGAAGCTGAAGGAGCAGATTGCTGAGGTGTTTGCAGAGATTGAGTGTTTCCAACGTGAAGAGGAGAAGCAAGTGGCAGACAGTAATCCTGGAGAGCAGATCAGGTGAGTGGAATGAGTATTCCTTTGCTTAAAAAGTCTCTCTTTATAAGTTGAAAAAACAAAAACACTGATGGGATTTGGTTCTCAACAATGTCAGGGAAATGGGCAGGGAAATAAGGCCCTTCTCTTCTCAGATTTCTCATTATTCCTGGATAGTCAGACACCTGTCCATGTGATATCTCACCTTGTGAGTGAAATGACATGGTCCTTTATTCTAAGCTTGACTTTTCCTTCTTTTTTGTGTTTAAAGCAAGCTGTCACAGAGGGATAAAATTCTGTCCCAGGGCCGGAAGAAATTCAACATGGATCCTGAAAAGGTAGGATTTGTTCATTTCACCTGTGAGGGTAAAGCTGGGAGGAAGCGCCTCTGCTGGCTGCTGTTCCAGTTGCAGCCACTGATGTCCAAGGAACTGTGGCAGGGGACTGTGGGGATGGGTTCCCACCTCACTGAGGCTCCTGTTGGGAGCAGCCTCCACCCTGCCCCTGACTGAGGTCTTCTGATATGATCAAGCTGTGTTGCCTCCCCCACCATGGGCTTAGAGGCCCCACCATGCAATTCAACCCAAACCTAAGAGAAGTAAAGGGAGGATGCTGTGACACTGCCAGCATGCCATGAGAGCTGGACTTCCTTCACACAGCCCTTCTGACTGTCAGAGGCTAGGAGCTTGCTATAATGTGATAAAGGAGGATGAACTAAGAAGGTGAGAAGTTTTGAGAGTGTGTCAGGTTCCTTGGCTCATTCAGAACAGGAGAGGAGAGAATGCCTCTGTCATTTTGGAAACAGTTTTGGTTGAACTGTGGAGTTAACATAGCTTTTCCACTTTCTGGAGCTCTGACCACTGGTATCAAGGCTCCATAGTCTTCAGCCCTCTGCAGAAAACTCTAAAACAATCATGATTAAGTAGAGAAGATGTAAGAAAGTTCCCTCTTCCTTCCTTCCCATTAGTGGAGCATATTTTGAGCTCTTCGAGAAAACCACAAGCTGTGATCAAACGATAGGTGATCATCAGCTCACCACCACAGCTAACATCTTGGGTGGCTGCTGCTCTGTGTGACAGCTCTTCATGCCTCCTCTGCGCTCTGCTGAGAGCGCCAAGGCGCCTTCCCCAGTGTGCACAGCCCAGCTGGAGTGCTTGCCAGTCCCCTGGACGTCCCTCTGCCAGTGGAGTTGTCTCAGAGCAGCGATGTCCGCACTTAGAGCCTGTGTGAGAGCTGGTTTTATTTTGCCTCTCTGCCTGACCTTGGTTTGCAGCCCCTGAGGCATCTCCCTCTGCCATGCTGTGCAGGAGTGCCCAAACTAACTCTAACCCCAAACCAGTTTAGCTTTATGAGTTCAGTGCCAATCAGACTGGTCAAAATGTTACATGCTCTGTGTCTGTATAATGCAGATCCCTGATTATTGCCTCCCTCTTGCTACATGCCATAGAGTGGGAGGTGCTGCAATGCAAGGAAATTTCTTTGCCCCTCCTTTCTAAGGTTACACTCCATCCATGCAATGCTGATACTTATAAATGAGCTCCTCTCTCCAAGATCCCATGGAAAGTTCCTGAGGCTGGAGGAGGTAAGCATTAGGAATCCAGTTGATAAACAGCTTTGGGGAGAAATATTTTCTTCTGGAAAATGGGGCCCCATCATCACTGTCACTGACATATTTTCATAAAAATCCTTTATTTAGGATTTTCCCTTCTGGGAAGCTGAGGCCCCAGAAAAAGAATGTAAACAATGGTTATCTGCTACTGTGGAATGCAACAGGTGCACCTGTGATTGGCCCATGTTGGATGTGTATAGTTAATGGCCAATCAAGGACCGAGCTCTCTCTGGGACAGAGTCGGAGAGAGCTCCGTTGTTATTCATTCTTTTCTATTCTTAGCTTAGCTAGCTTTCTGAGAACTTTTCCTTCTATTTCTTTTTAGTAAGTCATAATGTAATATGTATCATAAAATAATAAATCAAACCTTCTGAACATGAGGTCAACATTCTCGCCTCTCTCTCACCCTGAAGACCCTTGTGACCACTGTCACAATTGGTGAACCCCGAGTGAGTAAGGAGGACAAAACCACCAATTGGTGACCCCTCGTCTGAAGAGCAAATTACTTGGAGAGACCCCCAGAGGAGCAAGTGCTGCACTGGGTAAACCCCGAATGTGTGGCGTTGATGGTTGCTTCACAAGTGACCACAGAAGTCGATTCTAGCCAGGAGCTGAAGAACTGAAGATCCTGATTTNGACGGAATTCTCCTGTTGGAGACAGATTTCTATGAGTTTTTTCAATGGGCAAAGCTCTTTGGGTTTTTCACGGGTGTGCTGTACGCACTCGATGTGTTCGTATGGGAGTGCATGGACTCCATTTTCCAATTTGTTTTGGACCGTGGGTTTGGATACCTCCAGATTTATCCAGCATTTAGAATGCTCTTTGCAGTTTTGAAACAGAGAGCAGCTGTTTTTCCCTGGATTGCTAACTGCAACGGGCTCGCTCCATTTCCCCCGACTCCAGCAGGAGAAGACCCTTTGTGGGGGGACGATCTGCTGCTTCCCAGCCCCCTTGCATCCCGGCGTAGGGGGCGAAATTTCGCCGGGAGCCGAAGTTTTTTTTAACTGTGTCTTCGGCGCATGCTCAGATGGAGCGGTCTTTCTCCCCCCCACTTCACTCTCTCCGGGGAGCGAAGAGTGGGCGGCGCCACCCCGGCCAGCGCCGCGAGCACCGCCCCTGGCAGCCCTGCAGGCCCCGCCCCGGCCGGCGCCACGAGCACCGCCGGACCCGCCCCGCGGCCCGTGGCTCCACCGGCTACCCCGCCTGCGCCTGAGCGCTCA
>WBNQ01022776.1:7474-27792 GCA_013401375.1 Spizella passerina | reverse complement strand
TTCTCAGCTTCCCAGGAGAAAAATCCTGGGTGAAGGGGCTTTTTTCAGAGAATGTGAAGGCCACACCCAGCTATGGATATAAAAGGACCTGACAAACCTTCTTCTCCCATTAATAATAATAATTCCCCTGTCATGCACAGGAGGTCCTGCCCTCTGTAGCATTTTTGCTCATGATGAAGGTAAATGGTCCTTCCTTTCTGGAGAACAAATGGAATATTTCAAGTTTTAGCACTATGAGGTGCTGATGTTCAGTGCTTGACATTCATTCCCAGCATGTCCAGCCCAGCCTCTCTTTCCTGTATCACTGTGACTTTTTTTGTTGTTATTGCCCTTTTCCCCTCCTGGACATAGATACCTAAAATGATTTGCTAGAAATCAGTCTCCAGCATGGTAATAATGTGCTATAAGATAATTATAGTTTTCTTTCAACTTTTATTATATTTAATTAAGGATTCAAAAAGATCTTTTTCTTTGTGTTGATTCTTGCTTAAAGGGGAAAAGTCCCTCAGGAGAACCACTAAATAATTTCTTAGCAAGGCAGGCTTGTGAGGCTTTGTCTTCAGCAGATCAGCTAAAACACAACGTGGCTGTTCACTTAAGTCACAAAGGCTCTGACTCTGTGGAATGAACTCTTGAGTTCAGTGGAATGACTTGTGCTCAAAGTTAGGCAATTTTGCAATAATTTGTGCTGCTACAGTTTGAAACTGGTAGACACAGTAGTTTCTAGAGTCATCTAATTTTTCTGAATTCCTCTGACATAAACTCAGAACCTTGTAAAATGCTGAACCTCGTGTTTTATAGACATTTCTTGAGGTTTTCATATTAGACTGCCATATCTGGTATCAGTTCTTGTATATCCAGGAAAAAGTGCTAATCTAATTCTTAACATAAGAATTTTATTTGCTGAGTCAAATTTTGGGGTATTTTAACATAAATGTGTTTATTCCTGAGGTGATCTTACATTTTTGAGGTAGCACAAATTGCAAGGGTAAGGTGAAAGTTTGTAGTAAATTTGTGATGTTAATATTGCATCTAATATTAATTTCTGGAGCTAGAAATATGTGTTAAATATGCTCTGTTTGCTGTTCCTTGGTTAAACCTTTGCCTAGTGAATGTATCAGCCTTTTCTCTGCAGCACAGCTGTGCCACTTAGCACGTGTTCAAAAGGCTGAGGATCTGTCCCTTGGAATGGAAGTCCCTGAAACTTTCTGTGGTTTTTATTGCAAGGGATGATGGAATATGATCTGCTGTTTGGGTGCATGAAAGTTGATTAAAGTTGTGTGTTCATGGATCTGTTCTGAATGCTGCTTGTGAAAAGTGAAAGCGCAGAAATTATGCTCTTGTCTTTATAGAGCTGGATGGCAAAGATTTGCATTTCTCAAAGCTTTCAAGTTGTGTCAGGCCTGATCATGGAAACAGCCTTGCTCTTGAAGGGAGAGAAGGGAGTTCATATTGAGGCTTTTTTCTGATGAATCTTTGATTAGTGCTTCACTGGTATTTATAATCATCATAAAGCTGTTATGAAATAGAAACTGTTAACTCAATTTTCAGAGGGAAAATCTGAAACAAAGCCACAGAGGTATCCTATGACAGTGGGAAGTCTTGAAAAGAGACTTCTTGAAGCATAGGCTGATGTGATAACTGCTGGATCTTCCTTTCTGAAGCAAATGAGGTTTGAGTTGATTTTGTTCCCTGCTTTAGATATTATGAAAAAAAGGAATCTTAAATAGTTACGCTAAATATTTTTACAGTGGAAAAAAATCCCTATAGGAAACATTAATGAGCTTTGCAATAAATACTGCTTTTACAAATGACCTAACCTTTGCTTCATTATAGTCATGTCCTATGAGAAGTAAACAGGGTAATGTGCAACTAGTGCATTATTTAGAGATTTTTGGTGTACATTTTGAAAGCCTCATACTGAGCTGTGCCCACAGGATTCCCATTAAACACAATGGGAGCCGTGTGGCTAAAATCCTGCAGAGCTGTTTTAAAATGGATCCCGTGCTGTGCTAAAGATAAATGATTAAAGAATGAGTGCTTGAGAGTGGAGGAGGGAGTGATGTTGTGATTCTCCACTTAGGGCTGTAGTTGGACTGAAAATCTTTCTCTAAGCCCTTCTTAAATGGTCTCCTGTTTTTCAAAAGAAATACCAATACAGTACAAATGGTTAAACATTTGCACCTTAGAGATGTCTGTCTAGACATCTTTTCACTAATCTTGTCTGTACATTTAACTTTTTAGTTATAAAAGTCTGCCTTCTTACTTCTTGCTTAAATTTTTCATGTCTTTTTTTTTTCTTTTTGTCTTCAAAGTTCTTTTATGCTATGTTGTCTTTATTTCTGATCCTCATGTCTTGTATTGTTCTCTTCCTCTCAATTCCCTCTTTTCTTTCTTCAAATGGGAGCAGGCAGTTGTGGAAGCCCATCCATGCAGCAAATATTTCTGTGCATTTCAGTGCAAATCCTGCATATAGAAATGTTTCCCTGCATTTACCCTGTTTGTCTCCAGGATAATCCAATTTAAAGAGAAGGTCTTCAATAGGTCAAATTTGGCATTTTGAAGCTGTGTACTCCTTTTGTTACATCATACAATGGATGGTGGCGGTGTTTGCAAGGATGTTAGAGTGCTTTATGGAAACTAACTTGGAGGCATAAAACTGTCCCTGCCTTTTTTGTTTGTTTGTTTTAATACAGCTGTTCCTTTTTTCCTCTTGCATTTCATTTGTATCTTGATATTATTCTTTTTCCCTTCTTATCTTTTGCTTTTGAGAGGCTTGCACACATGCAGAAGAGGAGAACATGAAAAGTGATTAACGACAAAATGCATATCCTTGATTTTTTGTGAGCAGCTCACAATTAGTTTCGTGCATCTCTTGTTTGTTGGTATCAAAGCTGATGATGCTGTTTATGACACTGCTGCAGCACTCTTCTGTGTGCACTGTCATGTATTTTTATTGCCTCATTATCAGCTGCTTGGTTGTAGAAAAGCTGTCAATATAATTTTAGAGAGGCTACCACTACCTAATGACACAGGTAATTAAGCCCTTGGAGACCATTATTCTGACCATCTATTACTTGTTGAGGCTGGTTTGCTTTGCTGCTGTGGTTTGGAAATCTAAAGCCACAAGGCTTTCATTCTGACATGACCTGCTCTTGTGGGTGTTCTCTAACCACCTGAAAATTACACTGCAAGAGTAATTATGTGTACATCTGAAGTTTCTTTAATAGCAGATCTATATTGCTGCTTAGTGCATCTGTCCTGCAGGAGAATAAACTCCCTTTGAGCTGGGCACCAGTGGAATAGGGATCTGTGTAGTTCCAGGCAGTGCTGCAGGAAACCTACCTGGATGAAGGCATCCCTTATGCTCAGCAGAAGATACTTGGCATTCACTGCCCTGGCAATCACTTTGGATCTACTTTGAGGTAAAACATGTTGGAAGCATTTTATTTATATATTTTTCATGCCATAACTTGGTAATTTGGAGAGTGTAGTGTGGAGGGTTTCTTGTGTGAGCTGTTCCCAGTCACACAGAGGGGACATCAGAGCATCAGCTGCTCCTGATCACAGCTGGCCAGCCCAGAAGTGCCTCATTCCCTCTTTTTGGAATATACCTGAAGATCCAAAGCAAGCTCTCCCTGAGGGGAAGCTAGCAAAGACAAATGTTAGATATACCTACAGCAACACTTTATCCCCCTTGGAATTAACATATTATATCATTATTTGTAATGCAAACATCATTTGGAGTATTCCTACACATTTCATCCATCTTTGCTGATCTTATTTTTAGAGGTTTTCAGGAAGTCACAGCTGATGTGAAAATCTCAATTTTTTACTTTGTTTATTGTAGTATTTTTGAGGTGAAATTTGGAAAGGCTGAAGTCCAAAACTTCAAAAGAATTTACATTTACTAAGACTGCCTATTGTCTCTTTAAAAGTACTTTTAAGCAAATCTCATGGTTGGCAATCAGAACACTGTTTGTTTATATTCTTTGTGAACATCAGAGGTGACCCATTTTGGGGGAATCTCAGTTCAAGGTGGGAAGTGTCCTCTCATAGCTGGGTCTTGTGTAGTTACATGTGCAGGAGTTTGGGCCTTTGCAGTTGGCTGTACAATGTCAGAAAAGGGCTAGAACTGTCATGAAAATTTGATTTTTGATGTGAAATTTAGGTTATTGAACCAAACTAGGAATGGTTTCTTGAATTTATCTTTTTTTCCTTTAGAGTCCCATTGACTCCGTTGGTAGTTAGTTCTTCAAAGTCCTTAAATTCACAAACAGCATTGTGACATAATGAGGAAATTTTTGCAGCTGTGTGAGGAGGGTGCTGGTACCACCTTGAAGCTGTGACTCAGAATTGAACAAGAGTTTTTTAATTTTGAGTGGCTGTACAATTCTGCAAGTAGCTTAAAGCAATAGTCGTTGGTCTGAATCAGGGTCCTGGTATACAAAATGAAATATGAGTATTTGGAGGAACTGATAGATATATCTTTCCATCCAGCTAAACATTTGCAAATATGGAAAAACAAATATTTGTTGAAAATGTAGAAAAGAAAAGAAAAGAAAAGAAAAGAAAAGAAAAGAAAAGAAAAGAAAAGAAAAGAAAAGAAAAGAAAAGAAAAGAAAAGAAAAGAAAAGAAAAGAAAAGAAAAGAAAAGAAAAGAAAAGAAAAAAAGAAAAGAAAAGAAAAGAGTAAGCCCCTACCATTATTTGAAATTGGAAATATTTGCAGTCTGTTTGTATAGTTGCCTGTAATTTTTTCTGAAGCTTTTAGTGTGACTATTTCTGGTGTCTCCAGCAGGAATATAGTTTGAATTTATGAACATATGTTTAAGATGACACAATAATTAACTTTCTGTGTGTGCCTGGTTCTATCCACTTATAGTTAATGAAAATATCTTCTGTCCTAAAGTCCCAAATATGCTACTGGGGACATGTAGGAGGGACAGTCCTTCCAGTTGAAAAATCCTTTCAATTGCTGGTGAGCAGTTTTTCTGCAAGGCTTATTCTTGGGCTGGATTTTCTTCCTCCATGCCTGTAACTTCCAAAATCATACACAGGGCTGGTGATGGAAGACACCCATGCAGCCCATATGGCATTTGTCTATCTGTCAACACAGAAATAAACATTACCACTGATTTCTATTGCTGTTCAGAGCTTTTTGCTGTAGATAGAAGTTTGATGAGTGAAATCCATATGACTGAGAGAGACAATGGAAACACTTCCAACATTTCCTGGCTCAGATGGCGGTTAGAGCAGTTTCAGAGAAATGTCATTCGTGATAACAGAATTCAGACTTGTGTGGGAGCAGTGATGTGCCAATGCTGAGGTCTTTCAAAATCCTACCCTATTATCTGGTGCTCAAAACATTCCTGTTATTTTAAGGATACCTTGAAAATTTCCACTGGGATCAATGGCCAGTGGTTCAACACAGTAAAGGTTGTGCTCAGTTTTTCAGTTCTGTGTAATTTGGAGTGTTGGCATGGTCCAGGTACAGAGAACCTGACTGGGTTGTCTCAATTGAGTAGAGGATTCTCTGATTGAGTAGAGGATCCTCCTCTGCTCGTGTGACTGGAGCTCAAGGCCTGTTTCACCCAGCAGGCCTGTGCAGTCATTGCCTTCATCATTCACAAGGTACTTGTGATGCTCCTCATCCTCAGAGTGCCCTTTGGGCAGCAGGTCAGATATGCTTGGAGTGTGTTTTGGAAAGAGGGGTTTGCATGAATATGTGAAAACTGCCTGGCTTGTGCAGTTTGGAAATGCCACAGGGCTGTGGTGGGGAAAGGGTGGAGATGGTGCTGCAGGAGAAGGATTTGCCTGGATATTTCTGGATTGATAAGCACCTGTGCTGATGAACAGAAAGAATAAATATAAATTATACATTACGTGTGCATCTTTCTGCTGCCGTTATGAAGGATGTTATTACTTTATTTTCCGACTGAAATATTAAATGGGGATATTGAGCATTCTGCTTTGCCCAGCTCACTGCTATCAGGCTTGTACCAGTGCTGTATCCTAAGCAGAGCTGAAAACCCCTTGGGGTTTAAAGCCCCAGCATTTCCCATCTGTCAGTTCTCTTTTTAAGTTCATCACATACCCATTTGCACTTCTCTCTCTCTCTTTAATCCATTTCCAATATCTAAATTCTTTGTAGAATGTTGTGTTTGTCTCCTAGGCCTCAGCCCTTGAAGCCATGGGCTCACAGCCGGCATGAGGGGCACAGGGGACAGCAGAGCTGGGGACACTGTGGGGGTGGCTCATCCTGGGGACCACTACGGGGGTGGCCTATCCTGGGGACCACCATGGCTCACACATGGGGCTCTCAGTGGGGCTGCAGGATGCTGCCCAGTCTGGAGAGGAGCCTGCAGGGCTGAGGAGAGCAGGCAGCCATGTCTGCTCCTAATGGGAATCCCTGGAGACAGCACACACAGCCACTAATTTAATTGAAACCAGGTAGAAGGAAAGACATTCCTGCGAGGATGCAGTGAACAGGAACTGCTGGTGATGAGCTTTTTTTTCTCCTGTTACATCTTGTAAAGCCACTTTGATATGTTCCCTGTTTAAGCTGGTCCATTGCAAAGCTTTGAATGGATTGGTGAGGGAAATGAGATGCAGGTAAGCCCAATCCTGAAGTTCAAAATTACTAACAAGTAGGGAAACAGATTTGTCTGGGATCTGAGGGAAGCTCTTTGTTTGGTTGGATTATGAGATTGGAGAGGGAGCTGGGCAGCTTGGACAGAGGCACAGAGTTCTGTGACAATGCCAGACAGAATGCTATCTCCAAAGGGACAACCAAAGTCCAGCTGGTTCACAGGAGCTAAAAGGGCTGAGAAACCACACAGGAACCTGTTCCTTTGTCTGTGATCAGGTGGCTGAGACAGCTCAAGGAGCTAAAACCCAGAGCACATCTCCAGGAAAGCCATAACTAAAAAGAGAAGTTGGGAGACTTAAATAGGAGAGAGACAGGAAGCTTCACTCTTTCACAGATAAGAGCTGGAAAAAAATATCCTCCTGAGGATTTTAACTACACTGAAGTAACAGGCTGAAGATAGAGAAAGATCTGTTATTGGTATTTTTCTCTAAGACTAAAAAGTTATCCTGCACCTTGCATGAAATGAGAAAGAAAAAACTGAAATATAAAGCTCAACAGCTGCAGTGGGATTTTGTAGAAACCTTTGGATACATCTCTGTAAGACTAAATCTGAATCAAGCTGAAGGAATTTTTGTGACATACATTTGAAATAACCACCAAGCTTGAGGATGATGAGGAGGGAAGGTGATAGCACCTAGCAAAAGGCAGCTGCCAGCCTGTGGAAATCTGGAAGGAAATAGGTCAGGGGGGAAGGGGTTGAATCTGTCATCAACCTTCTATTGCTGAACAGCTCCTGTTCCTTGGAGGGAGAGCTGAGTGTGGGACATGGCTGAGCAGAGTGTGGGCTGGGGCAGTGTTTATTTATGGCAGAGGCACAAAGCAGGGTTTCTGACCATGACATTGCTGTGGGATGGCACCAAGGATGTGCCTGCCTGTGCAAGTGATGGTCCTGAGAAAACTGGTAGGGGATTTAGGAGCTGAATTGCCCTGTACTGATGCATCAACCTCAGCAGGGTCTGCCCAGCCTGGCCTGGCTGAAGCTGTGCTCTGGCTCTTGCAGGGAGTGGAGCCAGCAGGGCCAGGCAGGAGAGGGAGGCAGCAGAGCTGTCAGAAACACAGCATTGAGAAGCATTAAAAGCAAATCTCCAGCAAAAATACAGAGGAAGCTTCCTCCTGCATGAGATCTGTGCTCTGTGGGCTGCTCCCTGGGCAGGGAATGATGTTTCCTCTGTTCCATAGGTTCCTGTCTTATCCTTGCCCTGAAACACAATCAGAAAAAAAAAAAAATAAATTACTGTCCATTGCAAATGGGTTAATTTCCTGCTATTCCCTCAACAGCACAGGACAAATTGCATATTTTAAGTGTAGGAGTGATTTTGGGTCAGGAGGAATAGCAGCAAGAACCTGTGGATCGTAAATTCAAATTCTCAGCTTTTGACATGATGTGTAATTAATTTCATAAATGAATCAATTGCAACTTAAAACTGTATTTCTCATCCTGTTACTCCACCTGGCAGGCTGGTTAAGAGTCTCACTTTTAAAATTATTAAAAACATCCTAATTCCAGACTAAATGTATTTCTAAAAACTTGTTTTTTCAATCATATGCCTTAGGTTGATATAGTTTTCTATCACATTTTACCTTTTTCCCACTGATTCTCTTGTATAAGTCATACCTGGCTGCTTAAACCCTCAGTCTCTTAAGTTTAGCAAGTTGTTTAGCCTCTTCTTGTGGCACACACTGTCATTTCAACAGCTTCAGAGCAATCCCTTTCGTGGAATCCTCTCTGGATAAGCCACTCCTGAACACTTGTGCTTGTAATTGTAAATATCTTCCTCATGGAATCTTGACAGTGCTTTCCACAGCAGCATTAATATTTTATGTTACTTAAATTCTTATAGTTCAAGAACAGATTCTGGTTTCTGAATGCCTCATTTCTTTTTCTGTTTTGTGCTTTGAGAAATTTATCCTTAGGTTAGGTCTGGTGGGGATCTGTTCCTCTACACTGAAATGGCATTTTGTCAGGAAACTTAAGGAGCTTGTGTTGAACATGGTTTTCATTTACTTTCCCCCTAAAACACCCCCCATAGATTTATTAAAAAATAGAAGTTGAAAGGAACACTTGAGTTTTAAGAAAATGACAATTCAAATGACAGATGTAACAGAAAATTTAATGGCGCAAGATGCTTCAGATGAATAGACAGTAAATAAAATACAAAAGAAAGGGGAAAATAAATAGTGCTTGAAGAATGTAGACTCAGAATTGATGAGCTTTAGAGGCTGATTTTTCAGATTTTAACAGCTTGCTCGTTACATAAGATACAGAGAATCCTTGGCAAAGCAGTGCAGCAAGAAGGCAGAATACACCTTCTGCTGCAGATAGGGGATAACTATCCTAAAAATAATCTGTGGGGATAACTATCCTAAATGTGGGGATAACTATCCTAAAAATAATCTGCAAGTGCTGGATGTTGGATTGGGTCCAGCTGAGATATTAGAATCAAAACCAAGAGCAGATAACCTTTTGTGGTTACCAGAAGGAGAAAAAATATAGGTCAATGTGTAGAAATAGCCTTTCATAAAGCTCATAATTTTTCTGCTTCACTTCCAAAATTTTCATCCCCTTTGGTGGCCTTGTTCAGGGAGCAAAACATGGGATCCCAGGCTGAATTTATAGAGGCTCCATTATTTTTGCATTCTGTAAATAGGATTTGTAGTAAATTGCTGTGGCAAGTGTTGTCACTGTGGAGAGTTTTATAGATCATAAGGTGACAATAGCTTTTCAATTAAGGTGCCATTAATTCATGCATCAAAAACTCTCATTCATAAGAAACAAGGGGAAAATATTCTCCTGTACCAAACTAGGATTATTTGGTCCTAGAAATGGACAACTGGGATGTGAGTGAAGAAGCAGCAGCTCACAAACTGCAGGAGCACTGGCCGTCAGAGCTTTGCAGTGAATTTGACTGCAAGCATAATTCACCTCCCTGTTTTCTCCTAGTTTTTTTCTTCTTTTTCAGCTATTCCATGGCTACCTAAAGCTTGTAATATCCTCCCTGGGCTGGTTTAATGGTGATGTGACCACATAGTCTGTAATGTCTTTGATTCAACTTAATAGCTGTCAGCTCTTACAGACTTTTATAGTAGCTGCAAACAGCAAAACCACAGAAGTTTCAATTGCCTTTAACTGAGCTCTTGGTCATGCTGCAAAAATTACCCCATTGCTTAGAAATCTGAGTGCTGATGGGAGGTGTTTCTGATTGCCACAAGAAGCTGAGTGCTCACCTGCCCCTCTAAAGCTGTTCAACAAGGCAGGCCTGTGGTCTAAAATAGATTATCTGAGTTTGACTGAAGATTAAAGGACGTATTGAATTAGGAATTCATAATTTTCCTGAGCTGGTTTAAGTGATCATAGTAATATGCAACTAGACTTTATTTTTATTAATACTCTTAGTTCTAAATTGAAAAACCGTGATTTAGTGCTGGTTGAATCTATTCTTTCTCCCATTTTTGTTTGTTTATTAATTTGGAAGAATGTTGTGGAGGACTAGCAGTGGAATTGCATTTGCATAGATAAACACAATAATTAAGAATGCTATTACACCATTAATTTAAAAATGAAATGGTGGGCATGTTAGGAAATTAAATCTTTCTGTGAGGACTGCACAGGAATTTATGGTGTGAACCAAAATGATTTGTTCTTTCATGTAAAAGGCATCTGATTAAGGTCAGCCTGTGAGCAGAAATGGTTCCAATCTGCAACTGAAAAACTGCACCACTGTCTGCACTAGAGATTAGAGCTGGCTTGATTTTATGCACATTTGGTCAACAGATGGTCAAACTATTCTGTGGGCATTCTGGCAGTGTGGAAGTCTGCACATCAATGACAAAAAAACATCACAGGAATAAGTAGAATGTCAGTGTTCATCTGAGTAGAATGAGCACCCAGTGTCAGCTTCTTGAAAAGTAGTGTGGTGGGTTGACTTGGAAGGAGAAAACCTGGAATAACATCACATTGTTGCTTAATTAGCCAATGCCATTCATTCTGATAAGATTGAAAGAACAGAAAGACCAAGAGGCTCGTATAAAAGATAATGCTGTTGGCCTTTGGCCAGAGCAGTTAGCTAATATTTTCTGTCTCTTTGGATTGTTACCTTAGAAAAAACAAATATAAAAAGATACTCTGTGAATAATTCTTCTGCTCAATTTCGTTTGGAAAGAATACTACACAAAAAAGTCATGTTTCTCTGAACACAGTAGAAATAAACAACAGCAGGCAGTTGCTGGTCTGATATGCCCAGGAATGCTGGCACCTTCTTCAAGGTCACTGTTTTAATATACAGTGTATCTGGCAATGTGAGTTAAGGTATTTCTCTCTCCTGCCTTTGCATCACCCTTATGCCTGTGCCACAGCAGTTTTCCCTTCTCCAGCCCCTATTCCATCTGGGCTGTTTTTCCAACTGTCTCAAGGGACTGAGACTGCTTGAAAGGAAAAGAGCAGAAAATCTGAAAGGGAGAGACAAAAACTGTGGCAACACAGCTGAAGGAGAGGCTGTACTGGGGTGAGAATCTGTGTGGGGAGTGCAGAGAAATGTGAGGATCTTTGGCTGGAATTTTCACCATTATTAGTTGTGAAATCCAGTGGTTTTGTTGTTGTGTCCATCACTGCTCCTCTGGTGTTTTGATCCTTTTCCTCCTCTTACCCATAGCTGAAACCAGCTTTACTCCCAGCCCTGCTGTTTGTGATCAGCCTTGGGTACATCTAAGCCCATGGGATTTAATTTCTGACCCACCTTGAATGGGGCAGTGTTTCATAGGTGTCTTCCCTTTCTCCTATAGTGGGAAGGAGCAGAATTCCTTTTTCNCTCCTCTTAGCCATAGCTGAAACCAGCTTTACTCCCAGCCCTGCTGTTTGTGATCAGCCTTGGGTACATCTCCTAAGCCCATGGGATTTAATTTCTGACCCACCTTGAATGGGGCAGTGTTTCAGAGGTGGCTTCCCTTTTTCCTCAGAAACTCCTTTTTCTGAGCAGGCTCCATTCATCAGTTTAACATTCCTGATGAATGTGTGTAGATCAAAGATGGCTTTTGATGGTGCCTATTAACAATTTTTAGAATGGAAGTGCAAACCTGTCTCCTTGAATAGATAAAGTGGATTGCACTGTCCTGAGGTGGTGGTACCAGACTGGAGCTTTTGGCACCTGTTTGAAAGGGCAGAGAGGGTGAAGGTGTTCAGCTGCTGTGCCCCCATGGACCAAGGCTATGGGCACAGTGTCCCCATGGCACAGATGCCATGGGCAGCCTGTCTGAGCTGCACAGACCCCACTGTGGCTCAGAACACAGCTCTGTGTGAGGTTTTTAACCTGGCTGCTCCTAAATGGCAATAATCTCATCGTGGTGTTGTTTGCACTGTTAACAAGGTGATGTCTTTTGCACACATTTGGTTTTAGTTTAGTGACAGAGCTTGGGTAGGATTTAAACAATACAACTAATTACTGTGCATATTCAAAAGATAAAAGAGTGCCCTTAATGTGTTATTCATAACATGGAGCATGAGAACATTATGAGGCTAGGATTGTCTTTAAATATTAATTTCATGGTAGCCATGGATGCATTAGGCTCTTGTAAAGAGCAAAAACACTGAATGCAACTCTTAAAATTTTTCCATGCAGTTGACTTTTATAAATATTTTTATTCTCTAGAATGGAGGAGACAGTGAGAAATCTGCTGCAGAGCCAAGGATCCCCAGGCCAGCATGGAGAAGGAACTGTCAATATCATGAAGGTATATCAGGTATTAGTGACGTATTGCCTGTTTTTTTTTATGATAGAAAAGTTCTTTAAAACAAAAGTCCCACCACTGAAATAAATATCTGGCACTGTTTTCTCTATTTGTTTATTAATTATGAATAATTGTAAGTGGTAGCTGGTTCAACCTACATTTTCCCAGGTGTTCTCTCAGCAGAGTTGAATGTTTTTCACTTTTATTGTCCTTGTGTTATCTGCTGTTGCTGCTCCTCATAGTTCACAGAGGACAAAGAAACTAGTTTTGAAGCCTTTATTAAAGCACTTAATATTTTAAGTCTTATGTTCCAGCATCTCTAGTAAACATAGGTGTTTTTGACAACTTGACCTTCAGATTGTGATGAATAATTTTACCACTCATGTTCTTATTGGGTGTGGGGATCCCTATCAAGCTTCCCAATTTCATATCCCTGCTTGTGGCAGGTGCATTTTATCACCCCCACCAGGGGTAGAGAAAGTGTCTCAGGACACAGTTTAGGAGAGAAAGATTTCAGAGGTTTTTCAAAGGGAACTAGGTCTCTTTATAAGAGAGAAGAGCTTTACATTTCCCTAACAGATTTTTGATTCAACCTAAGATGGTGGAAAACCTTTTAATTTAAGAGTCTGGAAATAGGAGTGAGATACATCTCAGTTAATCAAATATCAGGCATATGAATTCTTAAAAATATCACTTCTACTTAATGAAGTCAGTCCTGTGCTGTATCTTTTTTTACAGAATAAGCATTCTTATAAAATACTGAAATAATATATTAAAGTCTATTCCAGGTAGTGATCCATCAGATAAAACACTTTTCAAACTTTTGAGTTATATTAGTTCATTCTTACAGCTGGTGGATCAAAAATACAGCAGTATAGCTAAACAAAAATGTATATTAAAGAGTATTTATCACTGTAATTACATTTTCATTTTCAGCTTGGGTTGAAGAGAAAAGAATCTTTGAGTTTAACCTTCAATGTAATCAAATTTTCTTGTTAAAATGATAGCTTGTAAAATTTAATTTCAGGACAAATTAAATTTTTTTGTTGAAGCTATAATAGAACATAGTTCTTTTAGAAACTGTTGACAAAGGCATCTCTATTTTATGCACTATCTTTTTGGGGTGCAAAATTGAAACTCAGTTCCCTTCTTTTATTTCTGTATGGGTTTACATCCATACATCCTTCTCACTCCTGTCACCACACAGGGGTTGTTCTAAAGTGGGCTTGGTGTCAAGCTTGATGTCAGTCTCTCCTCAAGGTGGATTACTTCTCTGCCCCTGTCTATTCATAACAGACATCTGGGATGATTTTATTATCTGCTTTTCTCTGTGCTGTCTTACTGTGGAAACCCCAGTAAGGTGGTACCACAATTAGGTTTCAGCTTCTTTGGGTTTTGTTTTTGAACTCTCAAGAAAAAAAATACTGCAGTTTTGTGTCATAGAACTGAGGGTTTGGGGGTTCTTTATTTTTCTTTTGGGCAAAAAGCTGGAAAAAAATAGCTATGTGGTCTTTGAAATTGGAGATTTTGTGTGCTGCTTTCCTAGAGTGGGGATAAGCCAGTCATTCCTGTTTTGGTGCTTGTATATTTCTGTGTAATTTTTTCCACTATCTTCATTTGTTTCATAATTTTTGGAAAAAAAAAAAGAGAATTTGAGGATGGTCTTGAGTTTTCTTCTCCTTCTGGGCCACACTGAGATTGATATTCATTGTCCTCAGCCAGGCAGGAGAGTGGGCACTGTGGTGAGCTTTGTGTAAAATCACACAAGGTTATTTTCTCATCAGCAAAAGAACAAGGCAGTTGTGCCCAGATGCAAGAACAGTTCTTTATTTTCTTTCAGGTCTAGCAATCAGCCCCCTCCTTAGCAGATGGACCCCTTTTGTTCCCTTCTTTCAGGACCCAAGGTTTTGTTTGAATTTAATGGGTGGTACTTTGGGCAAATTCCTCAAAGTGGAGCTTTGCTTTCTTTCAGAGTGAAGCAGTTTCTGTCCCAGGGCCTTAAAACACCCATTTTCCTGTGTCTCTGTGGCTATTTTAGTGCAAAACAGCTTCCTTATTTTCCTTTCCTCATCTTGTTCCCAGGAACATTTTCACTCATGATATCTCTCAGCTTGTTTTTTAGCCATTTTCATTCCTTGAGTATTGCTGGTATGCAATCTTCTTTGCTTAGGAATTTCCTTTCCTAATCCATGACTCAGAAGCAATGGGTTTTCCTCTCCTGGAGGAATAGCTAGGCTGCTGCATCATACACCAGTCTGTGGCTGGTAAAACAGGTCAGAAATGCAGAGCATTTTTATTGTGTTGTGAGCATTGTGGCTTTTGTTTTTCTGGATGTCTTCTTGAGTCATCCATCCTCAGATGCCTTTTGTTCACTTTTATGGAAAATGTGAACAAATGGTTTTTTTTCTAGGAATTTCAAGGCATGGCTGCATTGCCATGGCCTGGGATGTGGGTCAGAGATGGGGTCACTGGGTGTGGGTTTGTTACAGTCACACAGTGAAAGCTGGGCAGTGACCACGGGTCACAGACTCACCTCATACCTGAAAGGTTCCTCAAAACAGGCACTTGGCAAAGATTCTCTGGTCTGTAACGTTTACAAAGCATTTTAACATTGAGAAATATATCAATGAAGCTTTCTGTGAATCATTAATATGTTACTGAAAACAGCTTTGTGGAAATCATGGACACACATACCATTTAACAGATGATGGATCTTAAATAAGTGCTGTGTCCAAATTCAGCAAGATACATCAATACTGCAACCAAGACATTTCATTTGTATTCCTCCAAATGGACTCAGGCAGTTTTTTGATATATTTATGAGCATAATTCACAAATAGGAATAGAACATGAAATGTAAAACCCAGGTAATGTTCCTTAAAAACATCAAATGTAAAACCCAGGTAATGTTCCTTAAAAGCACTGATGTATTCGGGTTTTTGGAACTTGACAACTGTATTATCAACCTGTATTTGTGAAGGAAATTTTAATGAATTTTTTATGTTATATTCATATGCATACAGAAACCTTATTGAATGTATAACTACTGATGTTGTTCTGAAAGCCATCCTCTACAATCAGTTACCTTATGGAACATATCCTGAACCTCACATTTTCTTTGTTATTAGTGTGATATCATCAAAACTGTTTGATCAGTTGGTTCAGTAGAGTAAGAGATTTTAGTGCAGATTCAAAACTCTGTGTTTTATAACAAATGGGGACAAATTAGGTGATTTCCTGTGTGACTTACCAACATATGTCCCAAATTCTTTGACACAGTGGTGACTTAGTGAATTTTGTTGAAGTAAATATCTGAATATCATAAAAGATAACTGCACAATAAATGCTTTTGATCTATTCAACATGGTCTATATAGTTTTTTTTAACAAATATAATCATTGTTCTGGGATGTATGAAATTGAGTTATTATTATAATACCAGTATGCTTGACTCCAGAATAAATATTCTTGCTAATGAACTTTAAATGTTGCATAGTGATAATGTTAGAATAATAACAATAAGAAGGTGAAGCCTAAAGCATGCAATGTTATTGCAATATTTTGTTAGATCTTGCCAGTATTTTTACTTAAAGCAAAGTTTTCTAACTCTTTCCATAGAGCTAGATGCCCTGTGGGATTTTAATTTGCTGGACTTACAGATGAGTTATGTGATTTCTTTTGGGTAAATGAATTAAGAAGCAGGATTGTAAATAAAATTCTCCTTTTTTATAATTTTACATAATAATAAAGGGAAAAATTATAATGAATGATTGCATAAATGTAGACACGAATGCATGTTATTTGAACAGCCTTAACCATCATATTTCTTACTTTATATTTTATTTGACTAAAAGACTCTACTATGCATTAGCTTTATGGTGTTTCCAAGAAACATTGACCACCTAAAAATAAGATCCTGAAGGGCCAAACCAAGAGCTCATGTACTCCCCGGAAGTAACTGTGTGCAGTTCTTGATCCCCAGACTTTAAACAAAACACCCCGCAGACTTTCCTCCCTGAGTTGCCCTTGAGATTTGGATATCAGAAAACTTTCCTGTTTGATCACGATGCTGGATACTCTTAGTAAGAGTCTTACCTGATTAGAGATCACTCAAAGACTGGAAGGGGTTTTTAACTCATTTTGACTTCATGTCTGTGTACAGTGATTGAAGTAGATGAGGAAGAGAATTTATTATAAGTTCACAATTTAATATCATTCTGAAATTGTCTATGTGAACACTGAAGCTTAGAACAGACATGGTACAGTCACATTGGGGAGATAAAAACATACACAAGTGATACAGGCACATTTCAGGTGGCATTGTTGGCCACACCAACCCCAGTTTTGTCTGCATGCTTTTGTGTTACTCAAACGTGGAGCAGTTGTTGTGGCTGTCACTTCTGATTTGCACAGCCGTTGGTGTCAACAGCTCTTTCACTAGAGGAAAAACTGTAACCATTGGCAATATAATTTTATCTTAACACAAAATGATACAAGCTTATTGTTCAGGCCATTGATATGTAACATTTTACAGATGGGGGATGGCCATGAATTGGAAAAAAGGCACTAGTTGAATTCCCTAGCTGAAATCCATGTAGAATTTAAAATGCTAGCTTCTATTGCAGGAAGAGGGTGTATAATATCCTTAAACATCTGTCTCTGGAGTGGGAGTGCCCACAGGGCACGGCATGAGCCAAGCCTCCTCAGCTGCTAGGGAGTACATCCTCGGCAAATATTGGCAGGTTTGTGTCTCACAGAGAAGGGCAGAGAGGAGCCATGCTCACTCTTGGGAGCTCCACTGGAAATCCTGGGATGTCAAGGACACAAGCATTTGCTGTTGGACTGCTTTTCCATGCAGAGAAATCCAGGGCTTGCTCAGTAACAATTTAATACCTTATGCTTTTTGTAGATTTGCACCAATATGCAAAGATTTTGGTAAATATTTAACCAAAATGAGGTTGGATTCTCTACCCCCAAAAGAAAGTGATTGTGCTCCTGAGGCACTGTTCAAAATTTCAGTTTTGTTGCAAAGAGTTTTCCTTTTTTTGTTGTTTGTGATTCCGAAGCACAGCAATGGAGTTGTGTGTAACACAGCAAAGTCTCATAAGTGAAATGTGCCATTTGTGTGCACGTTTGTCAGAAAGCAGGCTGTTCTTTCCTTCCCAGAATCATGTAGCCACAACATTTTTTGAATTGGAAGAGACCTTAAAGATCGTCTCATCCCACTCCTTGCCATGGGCAGGGAAACTTTCCATTAGACAGGTTTTTCCAATGCCCATCCAAGCTGGCCTTGGCTACATCTCAAAACAAAGAACTACCAAATTAAAGAGAAAGGAAACAAGGATGTCTGTACTGACACAAGAGTTAGCCACATATTTGATTATATCCCATCACCCACAGCTTTTGCCTGACTCTGACCATCTTTCTTGCTTTTCTTGCTATTCTGTTGAGAATGCAATGCCAATCCTTGAAGTACCAAGTTTGGTGAAGGACAGATGAGGTCTCCAGATACAGATCTACATTTTCACAGTGTACAGGTGCCATTATGCTACCACTTTAATCCATCACACATCCTCTAGATCTCTACAGTATCAAGAGGCCAAGATTGACTGATTTGGTGGCACTATGTTGTATTATACTGACTATAATTCTAGTTTACATTTCTCTCTTCTATACTGTGTTTCTATCTTTTGCTGTATCTTACTTCTGGTTCTGACTTTAGGAATGAATCCACAAAAGTCACCCATTGCCTGAACATGAATGTTTCACTTTCCCCAAATGAATGAATTTATACATGGTCAAGTGGATTGCTCTCTCTCTACTTCCCCATCTCCATAAAAGATACTATTCACTCTGCATTTTGGCATTATTTCCTTGATATTTTCCAACCAGCAGAAAGCAGCACTAGTTATTTAATTTTAAAAAGCTGGAAAAAAAATCTAAAATTTTGCTTAGTTGAAAAAAACCCTCAAATTTTGCTTATTTTCTAAGATAAAAAAATGGGTGATTATGCTGAATTCACAATCATTTTGTCTTTGAAAATTATTTTAATAAAAGCACTCCCTTAGCAGTACACAGTAAATTTATTTTGGAAAAAAAGTGTTCTTCTGATCAGGAAAAGTTAAGATAGTTAATCTGAATTCCAATAACGTACTTGAAAAGTTGAAGTTTTGATCTAATCTGGAATGATTGTTCCTACATCTTATTTTTGCATGAAGATGAATTCTGATTTTCTTTCAGAAGTTTTCCTTACATAGCTGGGAGACATGAAACTGTTCCCTGGAACTTAAAAAAAATTACCTGGTAATGGAATAATATACCAGGTTTTTTCTTCCTAATCCCACAGGTCAGCTTCTGCAATTGTGCTTATGGTGAGAACTAGTCAGCTAATACACTGATCTCATTCCAAAATACTATGCAAGGAAAATTGGCTTATTTCTAGCAACTTAAATCCAGAGGATTTTTTTTTTTTGTCTCAATTGCTGTTACATAAAATTTACTGAATTTGAATTTCAGAATAGTTTGGCTTATTTCTAGTTCAGTCAAAGGAAGGTATTTTAATACAGTACCTTTAGTCAAGTGTAGTTACTGTAATACCTACAAACCCTTTCACAAAAGATTAAATGCTACATACAGCTTTCCTGGATGGAAAGATTATTACTTTAAGTATGATAGTATAATGAACCAATTTCTAAGACAATATCTGCGTGAAAAATCACACTGAATATTTTCCTCCTATTACCTTACCTAGATATATGAAGAAGGAGCAGCTGCTTAGAATGGTTCTTTTTTTTTTTCCTGCTGGTAACTTTGCCAATGAGTGTGGCTGAAGGTTTCTGCAGGGATTGTGTTTATATGTCCAATTGTGTCAGGAACCCACGCATTACCAGGAAACCATGGGCCATGGCAAATACGTCCAGACATGGACAACACTGGACANTACCTTATGCTTTTTGTAGATTTGCACCAATATGCAAAGATTTTGGTAAATATTTAACCAAAATGAGGTTGGATTCTCTACCCCCAAAAGAAAGTGATTGTGCTCCTGAGGCACTGTTCAAAATTTCAGTTTTGTTGCAAAGAGTTTTCCTTTTTTTGTTGTTTGTGATTCCGAAGCACAGCAATGGAGTTGTGTGTAACACAGCAAAGTCTCATAAGTGAAATGTGCCATTTGTGTGCACGTTTGTCAGAAAGCAGGCTGTTCTTTCCTTCCCAGAATCATGTAGCCACAACATTTTTTGAATTGGAAGAGACCTTAAAGATCGTCTCATCCCACTCCTTGCCATGGGCAGGGAAACTTTCCATTAGACAGGTTTTTCCAATGCCCATCCAAGCTGGCCTTGGCTACATCTCAAAACAAAGAACTACCAAATTAAAGAGAAAGGAAACAAGGATGGCTGTACTGACACAAGAGTTATTCACATATTTGATTATATCCCATCACCCACAGCTTTTGCCTGACTCTGACCATCTTTCTTGGTTTTCTTGCTATTCTGTTGAGAATGCAATGCCAATCCTTGAAGTACCAAGTTTGGTGAAGGACAGATGAGGTCTCCAGATACAGATCTACATTTTCACAGTGTACAGGTGCCATTATGCTACCACTTTAATCCATCACACATCCTCTAGATCTCTACAGTATCAAGAGGCCAAGATTGACTGATTTGGTGGCACTATGTTGTATTATACTGACTATAATTCTAGTTTACATTTCTCTCTTCTATACTGTGTTTCTATCTTTTGCTGTATCTTACTTCTGGTTCTGACTTTAGGAATGAATCCACAAAAGTCACCCATTGTCTGAACATGAATGTTTCACTTTCCCCAAATGAATGAATTTATACATGGTCAAGTGGATTGCTCTCTCCCTACTTCCCCATCTCCATAAAAGATACTGTTCACTCTGCATTTTGGCATTATTTCCTTGATATTTTCCAACCAGCAGAA